>JAVJAQ010002541.1:263131-402650 GCA_032362365.1 Zygogramma bicolorata
AATATACAGTTGTATAAATTGCAACAAGAATAAATCAATAAATATAAATAAATAAATAATAAAAAAGGAATAAAATATAAAACAGTGTCAAATGGATAATTTCGTTTCACCCTGTTCATAGAATAGAACATACGCCTCGCCACTTATGAGAGATTTTGGGGAAATTGGTGACACGTGGGCATCGTTGTACTTGTGCCATCTTCCAGAATAAGGGTGTCGGCAGTAAGCTGTGTAGTGGCCACTATCTGCAGACCCGTTGTGGTTTAAAAGTGCGTAGAGATTATAGCTACAAGGAGCTACATTGGCTGACGCATAATTATTCATCTCCAGACCTTCTACAGGAAAATCCACGGTGACAAATAATTTCTCTCTGTTTTTTTCTTTTGTGGAAAATCGCTTAAGATGGATCACCAGTATCCGGGGAAATTTATGTATTGATAAACATTTCGAGCATTTTCGTCTTTCTTTACATTTGGAGCACGTTGGTAGCTCATCCCCATCTAACATTTCTTCATTTGTGAATGAATCCAAACAATGATATAATTGGAGAAAGTCAGTTCCTTCTGGGATAGGTAGAGAAATGTCCCAAAATGGTTCGAAGACCACGGAACAATGACCACAATACGTGCATTTGATGGTCGACTTCAGTTGACCGACAAAGTTTTCAACCATCTTGGATTCATCAAAACTTGTGTACCTCGACCATGACTCTTGCGCTTTTTCGCTGTCACTTAATTCTTCAAAGATTTCGGTTACGATTGGTTTGGGTTTTTCTGTTATTTGGTTAACATCTTCATGTAGACCATTCAACAGGTATCTTAAAAATTCCTGAGCATCTTGTTGGGCGTAATCAATGAAGTGAGGGGCGAAACTTTGGATCTGACGTTTCAGAAAAACTGTTTTGACCACTCTTCTTGAAAAATCTTCCGACCATAATTCTTTTATCACCTCTGCAAAAGCTTCGATTAGAGCACCTTTCATACTGGATATGCTGGTATTTATATCCTTCTTGTAAAAGTCTTTTATCAGATATTCAAGCAACCATCTAGTGTTTGAAAGACACTGGATAACACTATTGATGTAACAAGTGTTTCCCGAATTCATCAAACCATTCAATCCGATGATACCTCCCCTGGTAGTATCAAATCTCTTCGAGCTGGGTTGGTTGACGGTTTCACAGGAATTGGCTGAGAAAGAGCTCGAAACTAAACTGGTTATTGGAGAAATTGGGGACAATTGAACAGAATTCCTGAGTCTTGGAAATGTCGATGAAACCGGGTCCTGTATGACTTCCTTTGAAAAAGATATATCAGAGTCATAATTTCCAGAACCAGCTTCATAATCGATGATGGGACTTGTTTCTGGGATCTTTTTATGTTGACGTTCAAATTTTGAAATGGTAGTGTCTATCGAGAATGACTTTTTGAAAAAAGAATTTGGATTCATGTAAATTTCGTCAAAACTTTTAGAAGGTGGTATGGTTCCAAAAAAAGATGCAGCATTACCTCTTTGGATGGCAATACTAATATTTTGAATCAAGAAATTTGTGGCTCTTGAGTCATTAGTTTCCTTAGTGATTCTCCTTCCAATTTCTTCAATAAAATTCAAAGCCTGGGGACCGAACACTTCGAAAGTTTCGATACCGATTGGAAAAAATAAATAATTATCACTGAGATTTTGGTATTTGCGGGTTTTTAGATCTTCAGCAGATGCTGCTGCTGCTCCCGCATTGACTGAAGTAGTTTGAACATGGGACGGTGCCAAAGTGTCAACGCAGGTGAAGTCCCAAACAACAGGTTTTCCCCTTTTCCATGGAATGAGGGACATGCCATCCGGGCGTTTTCCATCATCTCGACTGGTTCCCAATGATTCTAAAATAGCAGGAACTCTGGCGGAAGATAAAGCACGCTTGATGAGGTCGTTGACTGCTTGATGTCGAGCGAAACGGCCAGAACTATATTTGCAATGTAAACCGTGTGAACCTTTTACATTGACATCAGAACCGCACACGCATTGGTGTGGCACACAAACATCGGAACCCAAACGAAACCCAACTGAGATTCTGAATGTTTCATCATCTAGTAGCGTTCCAAGGCAAGAAACAGGTAAGGCGTTCAACCAAGCCCCTGCATTTAAAATACATGTGTATTGTTTTGTAGATTAATGGCAACCGCTTCAAAATGATGGGATATGTAACATTAAACTTGACAAATTTGGTCTCATGACTACATTTGATTGTCCAGAAGTCAAATTCTTTGTGAAAAATTATATTTTCCATGGGAATTTCTGCGTTGGTACTGTATTGAGTTATATCCATGAATCGACAAGCAATTGTTTTATCTACTTGCTGTCATTCAGTGTTTCGTCGATCATTGAAAATGGGTCATAACGAACAGATTTGACCTGAAATTAGAAAAACTACAGTACGCGACTCGGGGAAAAAGCCAATTACCTGCACTCCTGAATTACCGCAGTCGGCTAACGCCTCGTGCTCACAATTTACGATCATGCATAGCTCCTTTCCCTCCCGTAACGTAATGTACTATTTTTGACCTTTGAGATCAGATAACGCAATATCGCATAAATATATAAAGAGTATTTCTACCATTCTACAATGTGTCGTTCTTAAGGAATGGATAATATTGGTTACTGTATTGGCTGGGAGGATGTCAAAGTAGTATATTACATATCGAGTAGGAGGGATTCAGTTCTATTGAGAGAAAATTGATTTCCAAGGCTGAAGGCCGACTTGAGAGTATTGTTAAATTACTCCGATGTTTGCATACTATTTCATTCACGATCATTTGAAACAATGCTATAAAATTAACCAGAAATGAATGATTGTAAGGAAAATTTGAACAAATTTTGTGTTTCATGTACTTACTCATCGCAAGTCTTGCAATCTTTTGTAAAAAGGTTTTTTTATATGCAGATTCACATGAAAGGGAAGCCCTGTAATGTTCAAGGAACACCGCGTGAATCAAGGGACAGGAGATACGAATTAACATTCATTTTGAATTTATGAAGTTTGAAAGCCTTAGGAAAAACCTCTTTTGGCAAGGAGTTCCAAAGCTCAGCTGTTCTATTGAAAAAAGATCCCTGAGCAAGAGAGGTTCGACAGGTTCCCAAACTCACAACAAAGGGGTGGGAATTCTGTACTCGTCGAGTCTTCCGTGTAGATATTGCCAAGGGTGAAACGATTGATAACACTTCGGAAGAGCATCGACCGTGAAAGTCTCTATAGGAGAGAGACAAGTCTCCGACCCTTCTACGATGTTCCAATGAAGTGAGCGAGTCTGTGAGCGAAGAATCATCAACAAGACGAATTGCCATCGTAGAGTTAGAAGTATGTTCCACATTTGAGCTTCGTTTTAATGAATGCGTTTGGCTCGCCAGTCATGTCTCATAAATTTCCGTTATGTCTCACGAGGATTGCTACAAATGATCCAAGTTTGGATCACTTATTAATATTAACGTCATTTTCCACAGAAAAAATGGACTGGCCTCAAGCGCTGGATCCTGTATTTGAGAAAATGGCTGATGAAACGATAACGTGCTATTTCTGGTGAGAAGTGTCGTAGTTATTGAAGAGGTTTGTGAGAAACGTACCTATATCGTTTCTGTCCCTTTGGTACTGAGTTAGTGTCTAAAAACTGTTATATTGTTTCAGGGATTTTGTATAACTGCTGTTTCTGCAAAGAAGTGTCGTAGTTATTGACGAGGTTTGTGAGAAACAGGAATGAAACTTCCTACCGAGGTTTGTATACTATTTTATTTACAACCATCATATTTCGATTAAAATTAATGAATCTCTGATTACCAAGAACGCGGTTTTCTCAAAATAATTAAGTAGATATATTGTTATCGTGACTACGGGGTATACAATTGTCACCAATATAAATAAATGTCAGATAAAGTCGGTAAATGACAGATAAAGTCTAGAATAAATATAGGATATGAATCGTATATCGTTTCGGTGTTTTCTCTCACTTTGTGATATTGGCCGAGTCCATCCAAGAGAGAGAGATAGAACCACTCTGGTTAACCGAAACGATATACGGAACATATGCGAAATGAGGGCGGGAAGTAGAGGTGTGACATTTGACACTTCCCAATTTTCAATGACGTTAGTTATGACAGCATTACATAATATATGGTTGTAAATGAAAACTGTAAACTGTAATATTGTTTCAGGGATTTTGTGTAGCTGCGTTGGCATGTACACGTTAGCCGGGACCCAAGCACTAAAATTCCGATAATCAGGATGACGATTCTAATCAAAGAAGGCGAGGTCGTCAAATCACCAAGAGGTGATTCTTCTGAGTGAACGAATGGTCTCATTCCAACCTGAAAGTGGGTTAGAAACAAGCACACTTCCAAGAAATTACGATCAAAATGTTTTTTATATATGTTTGATCCTTGGGATGGAAATAAATCGACTAGAACATCTGATGCGGCCGCGAGATCTGCATTCGAAGAATATTAGTCGTATGACGATGTGCAACAGAACGCGTCCACCGAGAGTATCGATTTACGCGAAAAAGACGAGTCATTGTGAGCGGAGGCCAACCGACAGCGGCACACACGCTCACCGCGAGCAAATGTGACATCCTCATAAAGAGAGCGTCCCCTGCCGGGCGCCGACCTAAGAATATATACAAAACTAAATGGATGTTTGGCCCGCTGAAAGAACCGCTGACAGGTTGATCTCTGGTCGCAGCGGGAACCGCGATTACTACCTTCAACTTTAACCGCCACCGTGCCCGATCGAGTACTCGTCTACGTACGCCTGCACGTCGTCAGGGAAATTCGTTATTCCCGTCTACGCAAAGGTTGCGTTGCGACGACGGATGAAAGTCGAAAACTCTCCGGTGAATACGACAATGTTGAATATTTTCGGGCAGGTATCCGTCAGAAAACAGCTTCTTCTCTGGTTATTACCACGCCGGACATTGAATGGCATGTGTATGACATATGTACAAAGATTTTCAAGAATACTGGAAACCATTTTTTGGGTTTTCTCTTCACTGGAAATTGAAAAGAAAAAGCTTCGAGGTCTTATAATATCTGTTTTTCGGGCAAAATGATATATTTGCCCCAATACATAACTGCAATATTGGAAAATTCGAAATTGATTGACTATTTTATGTTATTTTATGAATTCGGAGATTTGAATAAAATTCATTGGAAAAATGCGTGTTCTTTCCCTTTTCGGAAGCTAGTCTGCTTCCTTTTCCATTATAGGATTCAAAATGGAGGAAGACTAGCTTGCGATTGATCGCCAAGGGGGGTACACGCATTTTTCTAATAATTTGTCTGTTTTGGCAAACACTAATTTTACGGCAAAAATTAGTTTTTATTTGGCGTATTATCTTTTTATTTTTCTGTCACTATATGACAATACATGACTAACTACAATATATATCAACTGTATTAAAATAAGTAAAAGAAGGTGAGAATTAGTCCACAACATCCTCCGGGCCTCGCAAGAGACTACTTTGGTTTCAATAGGATTATTTTCGTTATAGGTCTTCGATACAATCCTGTCATAGTTTTAACTTCAACCACTCTGATTTTGTTATCGCGTCCAGGAAAGGTTCGAGTTATTTTTCCTTTGGGCCATGTATTTCTTGGAGAAGTATCATCCGCCAATATGACTAGATCTCCTTCAGAAACATTTCTTTTGTTGTTCTGCCACTTACTTCGTTTTACCAGAGTTGGCACATATTCTCGTAGCCAACGTCGCCAGAAAAGATCTGCAAATCTTTGTGCAATACCCCATTGTTTACGTAAATGGGAGTCTGAATCAGTGAAAACACCAGGTGGATTAACTTGACTCATTTTACCAATAAGAAAATGGTTTGGTGTCAGAGCTTCGTCGTCTAGATGATCTGAGGAAACGTAAGTGAGTGGATGGCTGTTCACTGTGTGCTCTATTTCAACAAGAAGAGTTAGAAGCATTTCTTCCTTTGGACTCTGCTGTGTCAGAACTACTCTTAGAGCGTTTTTTACCGATCTTATCATTCTCTCCCACACTCCTCCCATATGGCTGGCTGTGGGTGGATTTTCAAACCATTGAATATGTCGCACACAACATCAACTGTATTAAAATAAGTAAAAGAAGGTGAGAATTAGTCCACAACATTGTCGATGAAATCTCCAAATTCATAAAAATACGATACGTAGCCGACAAATTATAGTCACCCAATTTTGCTTCTTAATATTGCAGTTACGTATCCTGGCAAACATACCAATTTGTTCCAAAACCAAAAAAAGATATTATAAAAACCAAAAAAAAATATTATAAATACATATATTTCCCTTTAATTTCTAGGGGACAGCAACACCATAAAAAAGGAATCCAGAAAATTTTTACCTCCTCCAGAAACATTCGAAAATAACTTTTTTTGCAAATCGCAAGGAAATTTTGACACCTCAGACACAATTTCTTGAAGAAAAAGTCAAGATTTCCCCACTGTGAATAAATTATATCTTTCAACTTCCACAATTTCAGTAGGATATGAATTCCACCAATCACAGAGAACAGAATACTTGGTTACCAGGAACAATCTTGTAGGAACGTCACAATTCTGATCTGTCTACAGTCTACATAATTATAAAATTTTTTCATGAAAACATTTCCAAAAATCAACGATTTAAGTGAATTTTTTTCAAGTTTGCATAGTCGAAAGTAATTTTTTTTTGTGGAATTGAAGGACTTACATCTACTCTTCACACCTATAATCATAATATATTTGTGTATTCCAAATGGCCTAGTTCATTAAGGCGTAGGCCCTCTGAGGCGGTGCACTTTATAGTCGTTGGTTCGAGTCTCACCAAGACCGATTTTTTTGGCCTTTTTTTCATTGATTTAAATATATATTTTCGGGTAATAAAAATTAATTTTTGGGATTTCCGGAGGATGTCGATAAATATAAATATCGAAAAAATACTCTATATCTAAAATTGATTTTCAATATGATACTGGAAAGAGAGTTCTGTAGTATTTACCTGGTCGAAGAAAAAAACAACTGTAAAACTCGAATGGATATTGGCCACTTCGCCTTTGGACGTTCGAGCATTCGCCTCCTGTAAGGAGCCGGTATTTCCTTACAGTTGTCAGTGTTCTAGATGAATGATTGAAAACAGTTTCCATAGTAACCCAAGTGATTTTACTACGAATTCCAAAGCACCATTTATTTGTAAATGAAATCATTCGTGATCTTTTCGAAATTAGTTAATAACTGTCGAACTTTAAAAGATTTAAGGAAAAAATAGTATGTTCACCTCGTAGGAAAACCACATTCCTAGACTCTCTTACAGTCGTTCAGGAGTGTTAGGCTATTCCTACCTGGTAAACAATATACTATTACATATCATCGCACTTAGCTTTTTGTACTGAGTACTGATTGAAAGCATGGCGGTTCCTGTACCCTTAATTTTGTATGGTACTGATGAGTTCTTTCTGATCAGTTTTTCATGAATTCTCATGTCGAAGAAAGACGTATGAAAATATTGGATCATCTGTGACGCTAAAAAATAAGGGTATAGTCCAGAAAGTAATTATTTTTATACAGCAGCATCGTTCTGAACATGATTCATGCTTGGTCATTCGACTCCGGTAAAATGTGTTATCAGCTGGCAATCTATTAGTACGAAATCCGGCTGCTTCAATCTGTAGGCATCTGTTTTGTTTTTTGGAAACTCATTATTTATGAGCGATACATAGTAGTAGAACAGAAAACAGCGCGGTTGTCTGGCAAAATTTGGTCGCAATTACCTTTAAGTAAATTCAAATCGAAATCGAAAAATCGCCAGGTGTAAACATCTTTTGCTAGATATACTCGTATGGACAATGCGAAAAGATACGAAAAAAAAAAACAGATAAAATTTACATTATATCAAAATGGCCTCATTTTGAAATTACTTTTATATGTACAGGGTATTGCGTTTTTCCGTGAGAGCAAAGGATATAATTGTTTCAAATGGAATGACTATTTTTTTGTCGAAAGAATGTCTCCATAGTTCCCTTTTCAGCGCTATATTTTTTCTGCAACAATGCGCCATTGCCATTTTTTTTGTTAAATTCGGAAGTGGAGCCGGCTCTGAGTAAAATTGCAGCTATTAAGTTGTTTTATGAAATATCTGAAAGATTTTTAGTGAGTTGGCACAAAAAACACCAAAATAGCAAGTAATGATCTGAAAAACATTTATATTCACACAGGGTACATTAAATTTTACTCGACAAAATCAGTTAAATTCTATGCGATTTTCCCGAATTGTACACCCTACATATTTAGTCTGTATTCGCATTATAGCATGCGAAAACAGCCAAAATTGCAAGAGAAAAGAAAAGAAAACTGTTTTCAACATAGAATTCTTCGAATTTACTACATTAGTGGAATTACAACTCCACAAAATCAAAATAGTCAAATCTGTCAAGTTTCCAAAAAAAAAAATTCTTGCAAACAGAATTGTTTTCCAATGGGTTCATTAAGAATTAATATATTCAAGGGTAGATGAATTAACTTCTGATTCTCACGGTGTTTTCTGAATTTTTCGAAGATTTTTATTTAATATGAGTTCCAAAATGAAAAAAGAAAGCATTGTAATGAGGCTTGACTAGTCATGCGTTCCTTTTCGTCGAATCAACAAGGTTATCATTGGCGGATAAAGCATTGTGAAAGATGTATACCTAACAAATTCATCAGCATGATTTTGATATCTTAAATCGTACGATCATTAAAAAAACAAATGTTACCCAGTCCATCCATTACAAAGACAAAGATATCGGAAAAAAAGGATGTCGATTGTTTGTTCACTTAATCCTAATGGAAATAGTAGGGAGTGAGAAAAATGAATAATTTTTAAATCTTGAGCAAACACAATATTAATGACTACAAAATATGAAGGGGAGTTCAAAGCAACGATATCGACTTGATTAAAAATAACGGCCTCAGGGTATCTTCCAACGATTAACTGCTGAAGCTAACTAGAAAGAGTAGGGATTCGACTGATTCATATTCATTTGTAACGATCTCATATTTTCATGAAATAACCAGAGTTTGTTTATTACATTTATTAACTCAGTTTTGGTTTGCTGTTCTCATGGGAAACTTTTATGTGAAAAAAAATCCAAGAAGGGTTCGTTTACAAATTTCCTAATTGAGACAAATTTGATGATCACGATTACTGCAATATTTCATCAGAACGATAAAAAAACAACTTCAAATATGACCGTTTTCATGTACTTACCATTGTTTGCAGGGTGATGTTGGAATTCAGAATCTCCCATATATTGTTCGCTGTCGTCTGTCTCACAACTATTTCCTGAAAAAAAAATGCTCGGTTGAATTTTCTTCGTGTTCAGGTTGCCCAGAAATTTTCAATAATTGATTGATTCCACCAATCAATCAACAACAACTTGTACCCGCTAGGTTAATGAATTAATTATTTGAAGGGATAAACCATGTAGGGCTAGACTTGTTCTATGAACTGTGGAATTTTTGTAAATTAATTGAAACATGGGAAAATTGGGAAAAATATGGAAATTGATTTTTTTTTGCAAATTCGAAATATCTCCGAAATGACTGGGAATATCATCAAGACACTAAATCGATGGAGCTCTACGAGTTCTATGAAAATTTTAGATTGTTTTTTCATATCAAATATTGATGAAAAAGTGTCTAATTCGTTAATTGGCCTTACTATAATGAAATTCGAATAAACCACTGAAATTTCGTTTGTATTCTGTGGAGTTGAACAAATTCATCCCCAGATCATTCCTTCCAACTCGATTGAAAAAAAATTGGTGCGACTCTATTAAAAGTTGGGAAGATTTCACTGAAGAAGTTTATGTACTTCGGTAGCGCTCGAACGAAAAGATATATCGATTTAGAACTCGGGTCATTTTAAACCTCCATAAAGTTATGGAAGTGGATAGCTTTTGAAGGAAATAAAAAAATCGGAGATGTTTTTTTCCGATAACTTTTCGAGACTTTTCAATATTTTTTTTCAGGAACGTCCTCTTTATTACAATTTTGATGCTGGATTTTTTCTACCTCAGCGCGTTTTTGCTACTATTCTGTAACAACTTCTGTACGGAAAATAATGAAATCAAAAAATTGGTTTAGATTTTGTGGCCATTTTTTATGAAAAACTTGCATTTGTTGGGAGACACACCAATATTCAGAGTGGAATACCGAAAAATGATTCATGTAGGGCTTGAATTCTCTGATAACCTCAAATTGAAGCGGTTTTCGAACATATATCCAAATGTGGAAAAATGGTGGAAAATATAAAAAAAATTGATGATGCAATGTGAGAGTCTGGACAATATTCATTCCATAGTCACTCTATTCATATATTTGGTCTCAGATTATAGTTTCGAATCGATTTCAATATAACTTGACGGTGTCTGAAAATTGTTCATGCTATAAACTGAGTAGTTGTATCCACATATTTTTATACATCGACACCTATTAAATTTGAAAGAAATCGAAAAATTGGAAAGTTGTTTTTCCGGCGTCTATTTTTGGCCTTTCGGTTATAACACGTTTACCATCAGAGTTTTGACTGGAAAACTCATTGAATGATATTTTTGGAATCACCACTCTTTTCTTCAGAGGACATTAGGAAGAGAAAAATTCAAAAAAATACTTCAGATTCTAAGGGTGTTTTATATGGGACCCGTCTGTTTTTTTCGGACACCCTATGTAGACTATACCGTTGCTCGTAATTGAAAAACGAAAAAACTGTCGTGTAGGTCTCATGATACTCTAAAACTTTCGTTGGGAGTATTGAAAAAGTGACGGCATACAATCGATGTATTCATAAAATTGGTTTCCAATGATAGTTTAAAGAAAAGTTTAGTTGATTTCTCAATAGTACAGGAAAAATTGAAAAAAATATTGAAAAGTGACGGCATACAATTGATGTATTCATAACATTGGTTTCCAATGACTGTTTAAAGAAAAGTTGAGTTGATTTCTCAATAGTACGGAAAAAATTGAAAAGTGAAGGCATATAATTGATGTATTTAAAACATTGGTTTCCAGTGATATTTTGGAATGAAAAATCGGACTGGAGTACTTCCTGATAGTGCGGGAAATATTGAGAAAAAATAAAAAAAATAGGGTGATCTATAAAAGACGAACTCTAGGCCCTCAACTAGGTCAGTCTTGTTATCCAATTGCAGTTTCGAATCGAGTTGAATATAAGTAGGTAGTGACTGAAAATTGCTGAGGACTTCTGAGTCTGAACAATATGCCATAGTCGTTGTATTCACATATTTGGTCTCCAATTATAGTTTTGAATCGATGTCAATGTAAATTTACGCTGTCTTCTATCGCACGAGATGGCTCGCTGGGACCTCTCTGTCTGACGTATTCACTCGCAGCTATATTTCACTTCTTAACAACTGGAATTCAAGACTGATTTTTCAAGGCCTCTCTATACCACAGTGTTCAAATGAAAAAATATTCATTTTACTTTAACTATAATTTACTAAACAGACCGGTGCACGTTCCGCATTTTTGTGATTTAAGAAGTATCATGTCTAGTCCATCGATGAATAGAGTGACAAAAAAACCTTTGTACTAGTATATAAAAGCTACCTATAATGTAACACGGACTTCTCTGTAGTACTAATAGAGACCAACATTTTTGGTGAAAATTATGCCCACTTTCCTCTGACTTGATTTACGTATACTATAATTTCCCACTGAATTCTTTATTCAATCGAATGAAATATACAATATATCACTCCTGAATAGTGCAGCTTTCTGTTAGTGAAATCATTTTCATGATCGGTTCAGTATTTCCAATCACTTGTCTATTAACCAAGCCAGTGGAATTTTTCGAAAAAAAAAAAAATTTAATCCTTAATTACTCATAGCATGGACTGAAATTTTTTAGTCAACCGATTTGCATTATATTAATTGGCATATTCAATCAGATTTAAAATACTTTTCATCCATTAACCAGGACGGTGGAAGTCGTTCTATAGCGGGATCTTATACTATTAAACCCGTATCATTAGTCGTTTTCTCGAGATTTCCTCGACTCCACTCAACCTCAAGCAACAAATTTGGTGTTCTTAGTTGAACATAAATATCCTTGATTTGAGGGATTTCCTCAATGGAGTGGAGGTTTGAACTGTCAAACTCATGGTACCTCCTGGCCTACCTCAAGAATCCCTCAAGTGTAGTTGGCTGGTGTTTTTTGTGAACTTTTTCTTGTTACAATGATTACTCCAATATTGCAGTTTTATATATATATAACCTCCGGTTGAACCGCGTCTGGAATCGTTCTTCTGCAACTGCTTCGCGACTTGGTGCCCAGGTCTAAGTCTCCTTAACGTCCAGCTCTCATCTTGACGAAGTAAAGACTGTGTTTTTATGGATAGAGGAATGGTTTTTATGGCTATATGAGAGACCGACGTTGTTGAAACTGTCGGACCCCATGAAGGTCTGGTTTGAAATGAATAAATTAAGGGTTTTGTTCGATGGGATAGTAATGGTTTCCAGGAATTGAGAAGCCTTTGTGAGTGGTCTCGTTTGTTGAGGCATTGAGGGCGATTCTCAATTTCTATTGCTCGCGAATTATTCTGGAGTGGAGTGTTTTTGCTGTGGCAATGGTCTTCGTGTTGTTGAAGTCAATTTTGGGTTCGGTTTCGTGTTGATGTTTGAACATATATAATTACTGCAATATTGGAAGTTGAGATTTTTTTTAACTAGATATTTTCAGTTATAATGAAATATTCTTCGAAATATATAACGTCACTCATCCACTCAACCTCATTCAAGGCAGCTTGCGGTTACGATTATGAATTACGATTTGAAGGAGAATTCGGGGAACTCCTTGAGGGAACCTCGAGGGGGTTTTGAGGAAACATTCATTCTAGAAGCTATTTTTTTTCGAGTACAGGATTCAGGGCCTTTATCACTCTAGGCCGGTCCATTTTTATTGTCGAAAATGCAGCTAATATTTCAATAATGTAACAGAAATTTATGAGATATGAATGCCGAACGCTTCTACGTAGGCAAATGACCTTTACGAAGAATGACAATATTGACATCTGTAGAAGCGTCATTAAATTCGCTTGTGTGCAATGTCTCCTAAAAACAAAAAATGTATTGAGATTATGCTTGCAAATAATCATTTCTTCATCACCTCATATCATATCATATTTATATATCTCGAGAGAAATGGTTCACTTTCCGTCTCGATATGTAATATGCCTTTGCGTTCTTGATTATATTATTCGTCAACATATTTGTTGTCTTCTCATTATATATTTTCAATTAAACGAACATTTTTAGTCTAATTTAAAAACACTACATTGTACAATGGAACACGTATAGCGGTGTCAGATTATCGTGCTTTCGACTTGATGAAGAGAAATTCAGCGGTCTCTAACGGTTCATTCTGAAATGCCAAGTTTTGGAACCGGTGAAATTCCAAAATGGATTTTCATCAGTCATGCCAACGCCACCCAAAAAGACCGCAACCCTTGGATACTCTCCATTCCACCCGAACAAAATTCATTTCAATTTTCATCACTCATTCCTTTCGGTACATTTTCCCTCTATTTTTATGGTAGTCCCGCGCGCAATTCTCCCTGAGGAAAACAGTCCATCATTTAACCTTCTGCATAATTGAGGAGCAACAACAGGTGAAATGCTTCAGTGCAGAGCTTGGAAGGCCACTTTGCAGTCGAACGTTGCCTCTTTCGCTCGCTCTCCCGCCGAAGGGGAAGAGATGGGAGAGCGTCCCGGTCTGGCCGGTCGTTCGCAGAACACGGAGGGGTTAAATGCTCGCATTTGGGTTATTAATTATTGAGAGGTTGGCGCTACTTACCTTCTTGATGCCAGGGCTCTCTCCAGTCCGTGGGGAATGATGCTGAAACAGGGATTTTTCTGTCAAATGGTTAAGCAATGAATTGTAACATTATTGGGTTTTGCGATTTCGGTAGTTGGATGAGGGGAATGTTTGTAGCAGGCAATCATCGAGCAGTTAATTTACGAAATGATACTCAATATGACATTCGTGGAAATGTAAACATTTGTATGTATATCCAAGGGACATCAATTGTGAGATTTACAATATCTCCACCCAGTAAACAATTAGACAAGATATCTATTGGACGTCCAATGGATATCTGAATTGTTTGTAGATAATTCGTTTTGATGGACGCCGAATATACGATGAATAAATATTCCTTGAATATTCATAGACCACCAACTTGAACGTCTAAAATGTCGATTATACAACAAAACTAGTAATATAATAATAATAAATACTAATATTAATACTGGGTAATCGCACGTTAAAAGGTAAGGCCTCGTTGATCCATTGCTCGCACAAGTTTCGACTTCTGAGGGTTGACGTTCGTCAGCTGGTTAACGGAACGAACAATTTTACAATTTTACAATTTACAATTTTGGTAAAAGTCTGTTATTCCCACACCCGAGGCTTTTGAAATCACTTTGACGTGCCTAGTTATTTTGATGCTCTCTGCAGTGCTCTCCTTTTGGTCCTTCAAATATTGAAAAGGGCATACCTATCTCGCCTTCTTCTTTCTTTTATTTCGATAGGTAACAAATTCTTTTTCATGTGTCAGTTATCTGGTACATATAATTCCCCATCACTTCTTACCGAATTATAAGCATTTTTTGAGATGCGCATTCAATTGTTTTGTTGACAAAAAAATCACAGTTTCGTGTAAGATTCTCACTACGAACAGGTTTAACAAACCGTGACACGTGTTTCGCTATACAATAGCTTTCCCAAGCAGGATACATTTATCCTGCTTGAGGAAGCGGTGTCGCGGTTTTGTAAACCCATTGTTAGGGAGAGTCGTACAGGATGTTGTCAATCATCAAGTATCGGCCAGTTCGGGAATTTGAGAAAAATGTTGCACTTATTAAATATTTTTCAATAAGTTTTCTTTATGTCTAAAAATGATAAACAAAAATTTGGTGGAGAACTTGGAATCTAACACCCATTAACCAACTAATTGGTGGGCCGATTTCAATCTTTTGTTTCATACTTTCAGGAGTTTCTGGAAAACGTCTACAATGTGAAATAGAAACAAATTGTTTAAATATAATGAGAATGATAGATATAATTAGACAAAACCATTGGTAATTTGTGTAGAGAGAAGGAAGAATCAATATCGTGTGATCTTAACTGAAATATGTTTTAACCTTCTTTTCAAAAGCTCCGGTGTACAAAATCATAGACAATATAATCAAAATTCAGGAATTATTTGGATCCGAATAGAATATGATAGAATAGTATATTCACAGGATATTCTAAATTTTTTGGAAAGTAATTCATTTTATAGAGATCTAGAGGTCTAGAGCTGTAGTAAAAAACCTAATAATAATGCACTTTTATTATTCGGGGATTATACTCTGAGTGCACCAAGTTCAATTGGTTAAAATGTGTGTACATCCATGATTTTCGAAATTTTGCTCAGCAATTGACATAATACACTAAAGCGTGAATTTTCAAAATGTGGATTGAGCTTGGTGTAGGGGAGATATATGTTGAGATTATTCCCAGAAAAAATGTAATCCATGGAAACTTCAAAATTGGACACAGGATCAATATAATTCCTGAAAAGTGAGACTAAATCCAGGTTTATTCAGATCAGTTTAGTCGGTTAAACAGGTCTAGTGCCATCAATCGCTGTAAAACTTTGTAATGCAGGGTAGCCTTCAAATGTTTTATTGGTTATCTGCATTGAGAGAAATAACCATTGTAAAACACTTTATCTGAATACATTATTAGTGGGGTTGGTTTTCAACAATGTTGCTCATGGCTTTCTGTTGCTTCCATTTTTTTTTATTGCTATATTTTGTTGTTTATATTATCATTGATTTATTTTCATGCCAATTAGGTGGTGGCGAGTTAACAAAAAAGTGTATAGACGATTATGTGTTTTGATATAATATTTAGTTTATGAACAATTATGATACTTATTTGAAGAAACTGAACGCTATGACTGATTCCAATACACTTCTGAACTTACTCTTGACAACATTAAAAAAAATCTACGTTTACAAATGAAAGTCAGATTAGACCCGGGGATTCAATACGACAGTTATTAAAAAAACGCGTCACGATTCTGGCTTTCTGATGAAATGAAAAATTTATCATTTATTCCACTTAGTGACTTACCAGTAGGTGTCGTCGACTTGTAATGCTCCTGATGCTGCTGATAGCAGGATGAACTGAAGGGGGAGCCGAACAGACAACCCTAGAACAAATATTGAAACATCATAATCGTGTAATTTTTCAAAAACTGTTATACATTTCTTTGCTGAAATAGAAATCCAATCATATCAACGCCTTTCTGATCCCATGAGAGAATCAAGCAAATCAAATCACCGATAGAAATCCCATAGCTAACTCAACAATACGCGCCCAAATTGTAAGGTTTGTAATTCAGTATGTTCACTCAGCAGCAATGTGGATTTAATGGCTTATCACTCACTTACAGTTTTCATTACCATTTCGTATGCATATCATCTATTCCATACTAATGATATGCAAATAGTACTATAGTGAATACAATTCAAAAACTTTTGCACGTCGTTGATAACGACATGAAATCAACGCACTAGTACCAATCCAGTGATGGGAGTGCATCGGAACGTTTACATTCAATTTTATCAGATATTGGCTATATTCAAAGTAAAAACTCTCTTAGTGAAAAGCTTTACACTCTTTTTATACCTCAAATTTAAAAAATACGTTAATCCAATATGAGTGTATCTTATGTGGAATTTCAACTCAAACATTTTTTATCCCATGAAATTTTTGTTAAAATCAATGACAGGAAGTTACAGGCAAATTTTTATAAAAAATTCACAAATAATGAAATGAACGTTACTAATTGTCATAGTATATATATCAGCCTCGTTGAAATGATGAAATAATATCACCTGGGGCACCTGGGTTTTCTGCCATTATTTTAGAAAATTTTCAAAATTTTCACATTTTTTTCGAAGGTCTTTATGGAGGGGCCCGGGGACCAAAAAAAATATTTTGAAGACTACTGTCTTCTATATATGTGATTCTTTCAATATTTTTCGAGACCTACATTTCGAGAAACTGAATAAATCGTGATAAAAGTCATTTTTTCACACTCAGAAGGGAAAAGAGAGGGGGAGAAACAAAAATAAATGTTGGTGAATGTTTTTCAGACCTGGGTAACATCATTCGCAGGTCGAGTCGAAATTTCGTGATTAAGGGCATTTCGACTATCTTAACCTTGTAGCCCTATCACACAATTTCTCGAATTGTATATTACCATGGAAACGATACAACCAAACTCCAAAGTCTCGGTGTCAAACACGTGGGTAGTGTTTGTTTATTTGTATTGAAATGAATGAAACTGAAGAATCATTTATTTATGATAAATAAATTAGTCGTAAATAAAGTAGAGTATACTACTCGCAATAATCACTATTATTCCCTCAGAATATTACTCCCTCGCCGCTGAAGCGGCTTGGTTCGTAAAAATTCTTCGAGAATGAAATCCATTATGATACAGTTTTTCCTTTACGATACAGATTTTCAACCAATAGAAACCTATAATTTTTCAAACAAGCAAGATATATTCCTGGTGTCGTTTCCAGATCAGTTTTCTACTGTAGTTTTCTTAGTGGTATTAGCCAGGGGTATCAGCCAGGGGAGTAGTTGTTTTCTGACAGGTGCCAGCCGAAACCTACTGTGTAGGTAATTTGAGACTGGCCTGAACAGATTGTTCGAAAGATGATTTGTTTTCTTAGTTATTTGTCGTTCATCTGCCGTTGCTTTCAGTTAGGTATTAGTTGTTTTCCGTTTGTTTAGTATTTAATTCAGGTGTTGTTTTAAATAGTGTTTCATAATGGATATCAAATGCTATTGTATTATTTGTGGACGAAATAATCAATCATCTATTCATCTGTATCAAGTTCATCCGAGGGTTATTACAAAGTTCATCTTGCTCAGTTTTTAGTTTGGTAGGAGTTATATTTATATTATTTGCTGATTGCTCTCAAGAATTTTCCGGTTTTACATATTTATTTCGAGTTCGAGCATTACTGACAATGGTCATAATAGCCTGCACCATAGATAGCAATCTTCCTTATGAATTGAAATTACTCAAGGTTATCTGGACTATGGAGGGTCCAATTTATCTCGAATTGAACACTATAATGCCCAATAAATTGTATATTGGCGTACTAAGCAGCACTGAACTGTAGGAATTTCTAAAAATTCTGATATTAATTTCTCATATTATATCGAGAATATAAAGCAAATGCATCTATCTGTGATATATGTATCAAGATGCATATCTGCATTTACGTCTAAACAGAAAAAGATAAGCTCGTGCAAATTTTGACAGAATTCGTGTATCTTTATCCTTCATCAGGTATAGCAGGGTTTCTCAACCTTTTTGCAGTCACGGACCACTTTCACAATATTAATACTTCCACGGACCCCCATCAAGAATATCTTGATCTTAAGTAAAGAAAACAAGCCAATTTATATTGAAAAATCACTTTTATTACTTGGTAGTGATAATGGCATTATTCTTTCTTCTAAAGCTAATGAGAAGGCTGTTGCTGTTTGGCCTCGATAAGAACGTTAAATTGTGGGGTTGTCTTCGACAAAGCAAGGAGCATGTCATGTTCAAGCGATTTCGACTTTTTGTTTTTATCTACACTAAAACCGAGAACCCGGCCTCACAAAGATACGTAGTGGTATCAGAACGGACATAGCTCGCTTGACAAGAAGAGGGTAAGCTTCTCTTAAAGAACACCAAAACTCGCCAAAACCTTTTGCATGAAATTCAGCCTTCAAAACTGCCTCAGATCTCATGTCAATTAAGTCATCTTTGATAAGATCTTCATCGCTGATGCTGTCAATTTCAATTCAAAATGGACTTCGCACCCATGTTTCTTTAACGAGTTGTTCGGAGCTGAAATAACCTTCAAAAGACGTCTGTAATGTTTCCAGATGTTGAGACATTTCGTTTTGAACTTTTGATGTAATTTTCGTCATGTTCCCGTCACCTTGTGTCACTAACTCTTCTAACATCGGAAAATTTGCGAAGTTATCGGATTCTGTCCTCCTTTTCCAAAGAGGCACTTTACATAAAAAAACCTTTCAACCGTTCAGATGCATCCACGTTAGTCACTGCAGAACCCTGAAGAGACAGGTTAATTTCGTTCAAAAGAAAAAAAATATCTGCCTAGTACGCCAGCCCTTGTAAAAAATCTGCGCTCTTTTGATATTCATAAAGTGTATTTGTTTTATCTTTCGATAAAAGTAACACTTTTGCTCGCAACTCAAACAAGCGCTTCAAGACTCGTCCCCTTGACAGCCAACGAACTTCTCTGTAGTAAAGCAGTACTTCATGTTCTGATCCCATTTCTTGAAAAAGTCTTTTGAACAGGCGGTTGTTTAAGGGTCTTGCTCTGATGAAGTTGATTATTTTTTTGATGCCACGTGTGTCATGATGGACGTAACGAACAAACACCAAGAGTTGGCCGCATTGTGAAACATCGGTGCTTTCATCCAATTGCACAATGAATGGAAATGGCGAAGCATTCAGTTCTTCAATAATCATTTGCTTCAACACATTTGACATTTCAATAATTCTGGAATGAATTGCATCGTCCGATAAAGGAACAGATTCCACCTTCTTTCTTTGGTCCTTACCACATACAAGTTCCACAATATCCAGTGCACAAGGCTTTACCAATGTTTCCGCGATTGTGTGTGGCTTCTTTTGCTGAGCAACCTTGTACGATGCCTCAAGACAAGGTTTTTGTGTCGGGATGAATCGAAGTTTAGATAAAGTACCGACTTTTTCAAACCGAGCTTTTTTAGTACGAAATTCGTCAATCTGCCCAGTTTTATCTTTGTTCAATCAACTGATGTTTTCTGACTGTTTTTTAACTGACCTACTGCGGACCCCTGGTACACATGCTACGGACCCCCTAGGGGTCCATGGACCCCACTTCAAGAAACTCTGAGGTATAGTGTTGATGCGAAAAAATAATAAAAAAAATTGCAAAAATCAGTGACTCACATTCTTTTGGTTGAGAACATTGGTTAAGATGCCTTCTGGGATGCCACTAGACTTGATGATTTCAATCTTGTTGGGGCTACATTAACCCCTCACTACACCAAATAACACTATTTAAAATTTCAACAAAGTCGGCTAAAGGAATTCTAAGATGGTTTTTAAGAAACACTATTTATTTCACAAATGTTGACACACTGTATCTTGAAAACGAAGCATTACCGGTCCTTTGTTTATATAAAACTATTCGTCCTAGAATTACTCAAAGGATCACCCCTTCAAATTTGGTTATATAACACCCTGTGTTCAGTAAGTTACAGTGAAGATATTCCCTCGGAAATTTTTGTTATTTTCTGTTTTGAATGATTTTGTTCAACATTTTTGTATGCTGAATTATTGATAAAAATGGATCTGACAAGTGAAGTAGAAATAGACACATCGATTAGTGTTTTTTATCTTCGGCAAATACAGTTAATTGAGACGGAGTTTAATTAATTTGCCAGGTATATGGAATTCACTTAACCCTACTCTAATAAATGGAGTGTGGCGATCTTTTAATTATTTGTGTCAATAGGGGCTGGACTCAAGGGAGATGTATTCGGTTACTGTTACCACATATTAGCAGCGAAGGGGATGAGCCATAGCGAGGGAACTCCGTGGGATATTCAATTAATCCTGTTTATAATTCATAATGATCGTTGAAGCTGAAAGGGAATCATAAACTAATTGTGAACAAATCGGCAAAAGTCGAGTACATGACTTTCACTTATCCACATGTTATAAAAAACAGGTAAATGATCTACCTTCACATGAAAAGACAAAAGACTGAGATGATGTCCAGGAGAAGTGAGATTACTCCCCAGAAAATTTCCTGTTACCATGAAGTATATTCTTCTTGAAAGAATTGGTTTTGTCACTGAAATGTTCATAAGTGTCAGAAAAACAAACCCAATTAGTGATTTCCCCCACGGTCTTCAATTTGCCGTGCTGTCCATGTGATCTTTTGTTATTACACACAATTGTCACCCTTGAGTCTCTGTTGATTGTCTTCCGTTTTGTCGGAACAGTTATTCTATCTAGTGTACAATTCTCTTGAAAACAATCAGGCCAATGAGTCAATCAGGCGAATGAGGTTCACACTACTGCAAATTATTGTTTATTCTTAGCATCGAGACTTTGTAGGAATAGTTACTCTCGACATCTGAATACTAGATGATAGATTGGCTTTCCTTGAGAACAGACATGCCTGGCTTTTCTTAGCATTAAATTCCACCAAGTTCATTTTACCTCATTCTATTATTTTTAACAAGTCATCGTTAATTTTATTGACGAGAAAGAAAGCTGGTATGGGGACCCTGGAAGAGAAACTAGTATGAAGAGTACTGTCGTCCACAAAACTATGTACTGAACAAGATGTTTTCTCGAGCAAATCATTAATATAGAGCAGAAACAAAGTGGGCGCTAGAACTGAACCCTGTGGAACACCAGCATTTATTGGGAGAATATCAGATGATCCTCCATCAACAACCACATACTGAGACCTATCAGACAAGAAACTCTTCAAGAAGGCACACAACTGAAGAGGCAAACCATAAGACGGCAGTTTACAAAGGAGACCCCGATGCCAAACTCGATCAAAGCTTTTGAAATATCGAGTGCAACAGCTATCGTTTCTCCAAATGTTTCGATTGAATGATTCCAAATATGAGAAGCATTAGCCAGTAAGTCACTGGTTGATCGTTGATGATGAAATCGGTATTGTCGATCATTAATTACAGGTGCTGAAGAAAGGTAATGATTTAAGTGAATCACAATATAGGTATAACGTGGGCCATACCTCCAGTTCTTTTTAATCTTTATGTCAACGACTAATTCGAACTGAACGCCGGTCAGAAAATATGATATGCTGATGACACCGCAATATTTTATGAGGCCAATGCATGGGACGAATCATAAATAAGGTCGCTGAAGATTTCATACTCGTGAAAAACTTGTTTTCTCACAAGCTTTTGATAACAGTCAACTTAGAAAAAACATAATTCATCAATCAGCTGTTATGAGGCTGGAGCTGCATCATTCTATCAAATTAAGACTACATTTCTGTTTCCTCTCTTTAAAGTCTGAAATATTTGGGCGTTGCCATTGACAATAATTTGAAACGTGACTCCCATATAGATTATATAATAACCAAATTGGGAAAAATATTCTATAAGATCAAATTCTTGGAAGAAAACTTAGCAACTTCTGAACTTGGAAGTTTGTACTATGCTCTTGCAGAATGTCACCTGTGATATGTCACCACGGCCTGGGGAAAGGCACCAAGAACATATATCAATCCCCTTGAGGTACTAAAGATTAATTCGGTTATTACCCCCGGATTCCCTTCTGATAATTTCTTTGCAGAATCGGAATTACTTGACATCAGAGAATTATTTCACTATCACTGTATTGTTGCAAAATTTCATTTCACTATCCCCAAACCAGTAGCCACTTCTGAACAGGAATACAGTATTAGAAATAGATCACTAATGAATTATGCAACTATCCTCAAAGATCCTTTTCATGCATTCCAATGAATTATGACAGCGTACTAGAAATTCTAAAAAAATGTAGAGTAAAACAATATTAAAAAAAAACTAGGGTCGTTTATTTAGAACCGCGAGAAAAGTTTCGTTATCGATTTGCTGGAATAACCCGAAATATGACTTAGGGCTTGTCTGATATGTATCCATTTTTATAGTCACGACTCTATTTTGTTTATATCCTTTTCAAATAAAATATCTGTAGAGCAATTTGACATCTTACGATTTACTATCATTTATCGTTTTATATTTAACACTTCCTTTTTTTTGTGAACTTGTGTCAGTTTCATAATGTGTACACCAAATTGTCTATTGTATATTTCATATTTTATTGACTTGTATACTCTGGATGAAACAAATGCATAGGTACTTCTACTTATCGTTCCCTTCTGCTTTATAATTTTTCAATTATTGGAATGGGCACATTCGTAGACCGGTTTCGAGCTCATTGGCCCATCATCAGTGCAAGGTAGGTCAATGATTTTTCTATCCACCAGTTTCCTTTTATCATATCCACCTGTTAGTTTGAAAATTCTTGGCATGTTTATAACTATTGAAGGAGGTGGCAATTCAATTATGTTTTCATAATGCATTCTTCAGGGCGGTCTTCTTTAGTGAACGGGAGAAATGACCAACGAACAAGTTTTTATTTTTTATTTTCTAGTTCATTAGGAATGTATTTCTACAAACTTTTGATAATATATGCGATGTTCTGTAACTGGCACAATGACTACTGTCTCATCGAAATCCAATCAACTTTCAGTGCACCGGCACTGAAAGTATACTTATTCAATCCAGGCAAAAAACGTAAAAATTCACAAGTCGGAAATATTAGTCCAAACAATTAAAAAAAAGTGGCATGTGTAAATCGGGGAGAATATATTTTGTATTGATTGCGTAATTAGTGCTCTGATGCTAGGTCATATTTTTTTTCTTATAATTATTTCATTAATATCCTCATTATATTTCCGATCTTCTTCTGCATACTTTTTGGGCCAATGTGTCTTCTAACAGGAGTTCAAGTTGCACGTTCAAATAAGATATGAAACTCATTCTTCACCAGACCATTGTATTGATCCCGTTCGTCCACGAGTTCGAAAATTCTTACACCAAAGTGCTGTGAAGCTCATCTTTTTCATAAACAGATTTTCAACAATTATACAGGCTGGTCCAATCCATGACCAATGCAACTTGCATTGATGGTAGGAAGCTTATTATGTTTTGCCATCATAATGATTGAAAAAAACTCAAATCTGATTTGTCCAACACTTTTCAAAAAAAATCATAACATAAATGGAGATTATTTGTATATCCTTTGATGCAAGAAACCTATCATGGTTTGGACTACCCTATGTAATTCAAAACATAGCATCTATACAAAACATGAAGAAATATAAATAATAGTTTGTAATAATATTACAACATACAAGTTTGTTCAGAGAAAACAACAGAGAAAACAAGCCCTTGAGCTCCGGGAATTATGCATATGCTGTGAGGAGCTCATGGGATTGTATACTTCGAGCGAAACAAGCTTTTATAGCTTGGTAATAGAATGTTATCCTGGTGGATGGGGTTTCATTCCAAACTACTATCTATTTTCAATCGATTCGTTTAGAAATGTTATATAAAAGCTATCTAATTACTCAACTTTCTCTTGCTTGGTATACAAATTGAGCAAGAAAAAGAAACTTTTATGTGATTTGGCGCCCATGGCGTCTCACAGAGAGGAGAGGAGTTTTTTCGTCCTTTCTGTGACTAAGTCAAACGATAATCACTGACACATATCAACAGAATGTTTGCTTTTTTTATGCTACTACTTTATCTTCAATCTAAGGTGTTTTCTGTCGCTCTTGTATTCAGATTCAGAATTTTATTGTTTATAAAAACATTATAGTTTCATAACAATAGAGTGCTTATATCTATATAAATAATGTAATGTATTCCCAACCAAGATCGAACATCGAATCAATTCTTAGTATAGACAAAAGATAAATCATAGGTATCATATATGTACCTAATAATATTGAAAAAAACTAAATAATACTAAAAAAAAGCTAACAAAGAAAAGGGTTGTTAAAAAAAAACAAGAAAAAAAAATATAATCGTGTTACTTTGACAGTAGCCGACTAACAGATGACATGTTTACAAGTTTGAGCAACTTTTTGCGTTTATCCATATGCGAATGAAAAATGATTGTAACCTCTGCGACATTTTTTTATTCATTAAAAATGAACGACCTATTTAATAAAATACTCCATATTTGTTCGCAAAGTTTCTTGGCAGATCTAAGATTGGGTTTATTCAATGTTAATATTATGTCATCCCATGATTTCAGAATGTTTAGCTCACCTTGTCTCAGAAATGACCATATTGGACATTCCAATAATAGGTGAGTCAAAGTTTCCTTCTGGTATGTGTTGCAAATAGTACACATATCTCTAGGGTCCCAACGATAAGTTGAGCCTTTGTAAGTGAACTTGATATAAAAGTTATTAGCAACTCTAAGTTGAGCAAGTGTTCGTGTAATAGCTATAGGCAAGTTGAGTCGCAAGTATGAGGCAGGTGAGTTACAAAAGCTCAGAGAAGGGTAAATAGTTAAAAAGTTCGAGTTCAAAGCTAAACGTCTGTCGGATTCGCGAAGTTTACTCAGATATAAAGAGACCATTTTTTTCTTCTCTTTTCAAAAAAGCTATACGTGATATTAGGAGATCATGGTACTTCAATGCCCGTTAATGAAAAAACGTTGACAATTTGGCTCACCCAGTTATATCGTGAATCGGGTTTTGCAGTAATTGCAACTGCCTTAAAAAACATTTTTTTGGTAACCTGCAATTATCCATCTTCAGAATCTTGATGATCCAATTTAGAGTTTGTTTGAATATATTGCAAGCAAGACTAACTCGACCAGTCTCGATTCGGACTATGTAGTTTGGTGTGGTAACTGTTTTTTTTTTTTTTTATGTAGAAGTCTCTTAAAAAAATTGGTTTGGATACGATCTAACTGGGAAATATACCGAATACCCCACACCGGAAGACAGTTTGAGACAATACTAGCGACAAGCGAATCAAATAGCTTTACTTTGGTGTACCAGTCATTAGATTTAGATTTATTTAAGATTGCAAATACCGCACCAGAAGCTTGGTTGGCTTTTTCATAAGTAGATTCTACCATATCCAAAAACAAATTCTTTGACGTGAAGGTGACTCCTAGATAAGCGAATCTGTTGACTTGCTCGATAGTTTCTCCCTTATACGTAAAATCTGTAGCAGTTTTACGAAACCCGCTCTTTAAGAAAGTTAAGATTTTAGTTTTAGAGACATTGACCGCTATTGAATTTTCATCAGCATATCGTTCTAATAAGGTAATTTTACGCCTCAAATCAACTTCCGAGTCGGCGAAAAAAACTAGGTCGTCAGCGTAGGCTAGACCCAACATCTCGCTATAATTGTCAATGTTTATTCCACGCGCTCCATTTTCTTTACCAAAATCATCTATGTCTGCTAAAAAAATATCAAAAAGTAGTGGACTAAGCGTTTCTCCTTGTAAGACTCCAAGGCTTAAGTCAATCGGTTTTGTGAGACCTTCTTCACATTTAATTGACAGAGTAGCTGCCTCATACAGCGACCGAAAGAGACTAATCAAGTTGCCACCAAAATTATGAAGTTTTTTCCACATCAGTGAATGGTTTATGGAATCAAACGCCCGTCTAAAATCCACGAACAACGCGAAAATCGTACGTCTTTTCAGTCTAAGATGTAGTTGAATAATGCTATTAAGGACATATACATTATCCAAGCAACCCCTATTTTTGCGGAATCCTGTGGGTTTCGGGGAGCAAATTATTGTTTTACGTCCATTCAGTGAGCCTGTTCAAAATGATGTGAGTGAACACTTTCCTCAAACAGTTGGTAAGTGCAATTATCCTATAATTCCCTGGGTCAGTTGTCGGCCCCTTTTTGTGCAGTGCAGTTGCAATTACTTCACACCACTCGCGAGGCATTTTTTGCATTTCCAAGATCTTATTGAATAGACAAGTTAAATAGCATATCCAGTTGTGAGGCAAGTTTTTGATAAATTCATATGTAATCATATCGTTTCCAGGGCTTTTCTGATTTTTACATCCATTTAATACCTCGTAAACTTCATCACAGAAAATCTTACCATCCAAGAATGGATGTGGGATATTCAAATATAAGTTATTATCACAAATTCGAGGCGGGTAAATTTCATCAAAAAAATATTCCCACGCTTGAGCAGGCAGTGTTATTTTGGGGGCTCTCACCCTGAATTTTTTTATGGTTGACCAGAACGCTTTCGGGTCTTTACAATCAGTTAGTTCTGCAATTGAATTTTGTTGATAGGATTGTTTTTTAAATTTTATTATTTTTTTATATCCGGATTTACAGGCTAGAAAATCATTTCTAGACTCTGAGGAGAAATTATTTTTTTTGCATGTTTTAAGTAGCTTCTTAAGCTCACATTTTTTTGAACGACATTCTTGATCGTACCATGGCTCCTGTTTATGATAATCAAGACTTGCTTTAGGTTTTTGAATGACAGTTAAGTTTATGTTTTTGCTAACTTCCCAGGTAGCTTCGCAAAAGTTTTTGTAAATAATATCAACATCATTATTCTGAGGAAAAGCAACTTTATTTGAATGACGCATAGCTATCTTGTAACTCAATGTTTTCTCATCCTGCCATTTGAGTGCCATTACGCTATTATTTTGATGTTTGAAGTATTTATATTGTGTATTGTTCATAAGACTCTGCACAGATACAACAACAGGGAAATGATCGGATACAGTTAAATCATTTGCCACTGAAAAATCGACTAAATTCTGCAAAAAAAAATCGGATACCCAAACTAGATCTATGGTACTATTGCCACGACTTGATAGGTGCGTGAACTGACCAGGGAAGTCCCCTGAAGATCTGCCATTCAAAACAAACCGAGAATTCAAATCCATAAACTCCAGGAAACGAGCATAGTATAAACTTGGCACCTCTGAATGAAATATAACAACAAATCCACCACGGCGAAATTTCGAGAACTTCGTATGACATAGAATTATGAATAAAAATCGCTAAGCCACCACTTGCTCTACCTTTAGACTTCTCTTTGATTGCTTGAGAGCTAACGACAGTATATACAGGTAGTAAAGGAATAGCTTCGGGAAGTTTGTGTGTCACCCACGTCTCACTGATACAGATAATACCCTCATTCCGATGCTCGCTAACTAAGTCGTTTAGGTTCCTAATGCCTTCACAATTCCAGAAGAGTATTGATTGCTATAGTACTTTTTCGGTAAAACTAGCAGACTTTTTATTATTTTTGGATCCCTCTCCCTTTCGAGGTGAGTCATTCTCCTCCCGCGCTCTTTTAAGTGGGCTTACTATACGTGGGATTTTATTGATGTACTTTATAGTTAGATTTTTCTCGCCTTTATCGATTCTGTTTTTGAGTTCTTCACGCAGTTTGATCAAAGAAGTGCGTTGCGCCTGTGTGAGATCCGATTTGATTTTAACGTTAGGAAAATCAGCGGCTGAAATTTTGCTGCTATTTTTCAAGATACATAGAGTATCCTCAGAATAACGGAAGGATACTTTGAGAAGCCGAGATCGTGTGTTGTCACCAGCAATACTAGGCCTACCTAGTCGAAGAACTGAAATAGGTTGAATACCAGAACCGGCATATTTGATTCACGATATCACCTATATTTGCCATATCATCTTTACTCCGAAAGTTCTTTAGTCCATAAACGATCAAGTTTTTTTCTCTTCTTATACGTTCTGCGATTTCGACGCTGGTCTCCTCAGAATTTTGGGAATTTTGTTCAAGGTCCTGGATCTTATCCCTTAATGCCTGATTTTCCACTTTCAGAATGTTGATTTCTCTGATGCAGTTATTCAACAAATCAGATTGAGCTAATACTTGAGCACCAAGTGAATCAATATTAGAATTACAGGTGTTTATTGCCTGGGTGTTCCCAACAACTTCAGCTTTGATTTCACGCAGCTCTTGTATTCAAAACTTATTCGTCCCTTCATCTCTCTCTTACTGATTGGCTGGCCGTAAGTGACAGAGAAGGAGACAGAGGAATACATTTTGAATATAAGAGCGCCAGAAAACACCTCTGGCAATTAACACATTGGCCATTTGTACATTCAATCTGTCAATTGACGAGTTCAATATGATAGTTCTCATGTTCATATCAGAGTGAATTGTTGGGGAAGTAAATAAGTTTCAAGGGACTCGACAGCTCATACATGTAGTTCCATGTTAGTTCTACCTACATCCTACGAATCATATGCAGACTTGAGACATGAGTTCACCTCGGTTTCGAATTCGAACATATTGGTAATGAAAGTGGAATCGACGACAATATTGTGCATCCATCAGATATGTCGATTTCTTTACATTGATAATGTTAACTCGAAAAACTTCAATTGATTTCGTGGCTGAAATCGCCATTCAGAGTGATATCAATGAGAAATTCCAACTGAAAAAAAAATGGTCTCGAAAACGACAACAAACATATTTCGAGATTTGAATTGAATCATTTTTTCATTGAAGATCCGAGTCGAGCCAAACAAGTTTGAGACATCAAAATATTTTTAAAGGTATATCAAAATGGATACAGAAATGCAAAATCAAAATATATTCTCGTCAACGATTCTAAGTTGATTCAAAACAGGCTCAGAACATTTTCAAAATATAAAAAAAAATGCAGATGTATGAATTAACGTCTAAAGAGGCGGTTGTCATTGAAGTCCCGCCAACTGCGTTGGACATCTTCAGCAACAATTTAACAGTCCTGGCGAGCGATGTAAGTCTCGCTACATTAATCTGTCAATTGCCAATTGACAGAAAGAAGTGATCTATCAATTGCGATATTTTTTATTTTTGCAGTGGCACTAATACGCCGTCATGAGAAAGACGATAAATAGTGCTCTACTTTTCGAACTCAAATTCTGGTCACTCGGTATAAGTGGAAGTGACACCATTCGGTGTTTAGCAAGTTTGTTTCTGGATTAGGTGGGTTGTTTGCACAAAACTTTTCTCCCCTCGCTTTTAGTGTCGGATCAAAGTGACAATAAAGGTGTTGTGCCACTATTGTTTACCTACCCGAGTTGTGTCTTTTGTGACGGTTCTTTGATGGCCAATTTCATTACTACACTCGATGACACGAATCGATATACACCAAAGCCGACAAGCTCTATTCTCCACACAATTAAAAACCAATAAGTAAATGGAGACGAATTTTAAAAGACGCGCGAAGTAATCACGGTAAAAATCAGTTTGCTTTCCCTTCAGAGTGACTGATGATGGGAAACACACTCGCTGGAGACCTAATTTGCGGGTTGAGATGTCTCGAGGATTTTCCGTGATGGGTATTCGCAGAGCGAAATTTCTCATTTCCTCATTCAGAAAAGAGATATTGGCGGCGAAAGGTGGAAGAGTTACTTGAGGGGAATTGTTCAGACGACAGATGTCGATTTGTGAGATTCAAGCCGGGATTATGAAATAATTTTTTCATGCCAATGAGTGAGGGAAAGTTCGGTTTTGAGAGGTTTTTCAAATAGAACATGAGATACGTGAGAGAAATTTCATAACCAATTTCCTACAAGGGGCCGTTCATAGAATACGTCACACTAAAATCAGCTTTTTTGACCCCCTCCCCCCCATTGTCACGCTGTGTCACACTTTTTGTGACCCCCCCTAGAAATATTTCGTCACAAAAACTAAGGCCCCCCCCTGCTGAGTATGATAAGTTCTAAATGATAGTACACAAATTCTGAAAATTAAAAATATTCATTTAGTTATTTTTAAACCATTTACGGAAAACTGCTACAATATCTGTTGCCCGATACATATCGTTTTTTATCATCTTACTACTAGGTGGCGATGTTCATATATAATAGAAAACACCCTAGAAAGCGGAATTTTTTTTGTTTTACAAATTTAAATAATTTATATGATGGTTGGCCTTCGGTTTCAAGATATTTATATACAATTTCAGGATGGCCACAAATAATATACATATTTTACATAATCAGAAGAGTCAATGCTCAATAACACAATGAAACAGTAAAGAATTGCTTTATATTGTTTCATTTGTATAGTGAAATACAGTGAACTGTAACAAGATTAATTCGTATTCTCAATTAAAAATTCATTCGCAAAGATGGAGTCTGGGTTTGAGAATGAATTGTTATACCTATGAATCAAAATATAAATGATCTTGGCACTAGGTATGCTCTTTCTTCGTTGAACAATGGCGGTACAGACTATGACAGAAGCAAAAACACCTTTAAGGGCGGGTACTTCACGACCTGATTAACAGTCCATTGAAATAATCGGTGCTGAAAATAGACACCACATACTGTCGATTGCTAGAGAGAAGGCGTAGCCTTAGCCCGATTGTTTCAACCGATTCTTGTCTATCAGATCATAAAGTACTTGCCCTGAGAAACACATTTCGTTACAGTGGAATTAATTCAACAGATATTTTTTTATCTTGGACCATCCCCAACAGTAATTGCTGTGCGCATGGTCATTATTTCTTTGCCATATTGGATTGGATGAGTTGTATGTCTTTCAATATGCATATTTCAAATCCGCCTCTAAAAGTTGTAATCAATGACAGTTCAATTTTGAAGATCATTCTATAGTCTTAAATAAAATATTTCAACAGGTAGAAGAAAATTGACAGTTCTATGACACATACATATAAAACTAAATTTCGAAAATAACTTTTTGAAAATGTTTGGTGTATTCAGTGAGAAAGCCTGGGTTCAAGAATGATATACTATCCCGATGAATGATATATTTTGCCGATTACCATTCATTTTGGCAAAATATCCTATGAATGATATCTGTTTAGGGCTTAAATCAAACGTATAGGTGATAGATTCAATAAAAGTACAATAATCGAAACAGATTACACGATTAGATCTTCATTGAGTCGAAACAAACCTACAAGTGCGGAACAAAATTGTGTTTATAGTATCCCGTGTGTATGTGGCAGTGTTTATACTGGCGAAACATCGAGGTCATTCAGAACAATGGCGGATCCAGGATCAGGTCAAGGGGGGGGTCTATAACTCAATTATTTTATTTTTTATTTTTATCTATCTATCTATATATATATATATATATATATATATATATATGTTGTTGAGTTCGGGTTGAACCGCGTCTGGAGTTTTGTTCTCGACGTTTCGGCTCCGATTTTGGAGCCATTTTCAAGAGGTAAATGTGACTTCACGCTGAGGTCTCAATCTGCCTACTCCTCAGGTGTTGTCACAGGGGCCAAGGGTTTGTGACTTGACGCCCAGGTCTCGTCACGAGTTCTTTCTGAGGTCTCAATCTGCCTACTCCTTAGATCGAACTGAGGTATCGAGGGATGTTGGGTAGTATATATATATATATATATATATATATATATATATATATAACAGAAAATTATGAGCTACCGTATAGCAACAACTAGTCAAGATCCATAAAAAAGGTGAAAGAGATTGACATGAGCAAAATTTGAAGGTGTAGCCAGGAGGTAAAGTAGGTTCAAAACTTAGCTTTTTTTTAATCGAATCGAGTTGATTTAACCTAATCAACAGCATATTCTACTCATACATAGTATATTCAAATCGTTACCGGCATACACAATACTCATCACAAATGTAACAAGTCTAATTTTTCAAATACTGCGCCAAAAAGGATCCAGTGGCAGCACTGTCAGAAATTTCTCGAACTTTTCCTCGATAAGCCTGACAAGTGTCAATTTTCTTTGAATTGTCATCGAGAAAAATTGCAATTTGATAGTTGAAAAAAGGCATTTTATTCTGAACCTACAACATGAAGAGGACTCTATTTTCATATTTTACTCGGCTTGATCCAGCGTCTGAACCGACTGAACCATAAAAAAAAGGAAAGAACAATCGGTGAGTCCAAACATTTCAAGCAAAATTTGTTTGTTTGTTTGTTTGGGTAACATTCAATCCAGATCTTGTTTGTACTATTTTTAATTATTGAGAATGATTTTTTTTTAAATTGGAGGATTATTGAATTGAATAAATTGATGAAATTGGTTGTTGAAAAGTGAAAATTTACTAATGTTCAAATGTAGCCTGTAGCCTCTCTAGTTTTCAATGGAATGTAATAATAATTATTGAAATTCTTCAAGTTTAAAGCAAAAAAAATTATTCTATTTTATTTTTTTGTCTTGCTCATGTGACATTTTTTCGTTCCCTAACAAAAGTTGGAAATTAGGAGCCGAATAAAATTGAAAAAAAGAATCTCTGATTTCCCCAATGGGGGGGGGGTCCGGACCCGAAAACCCCCTCCGTGGATCCGCCACTGATTCAGAATAAGAACAGCTGAACATAAAAACAACTCGAGAAGACGAGAAACAGATTAGTCGAAATTAGCTGAGCACATATCAAAAAATGGTACATACATGGTGGAATGAGATGATATTAATTTACTCATGATGGAACAAAAAGAAACTCAAAGATGCGATGTGTATATTATCAAACGGAAATGGGGAAATCACTATTTTCTCATTGAATATAGATTGATGTTGGACCCCTCTTCTAAGGATTAAAGTTGAGAGATTCGGATCGAGTTAGGTTGTGTTAAAATCAACACTTGGTAGAACTATTGATGAGGCCACGAGAAGTTGCGGCGACAAAATTGCATCGTCGAAACGGGGTGTTACTCATCATGTCAGTGTCACATTTTGACACAACACACAAATCTGATATCTCCAAAAGGATTTTGACGGAAAGCTTGAAAAAGGAAGCAACTTGATATAAAAATAAATAATAACCTAATTATAGAAGTTCAAAATTATAAATATTTCTGATCATCGATAATAAATTGAATTTTGCAAAACATAAATGAAATTAAAAAAAAGGTTATTCCGTTTCTAGGAGCAATCAAAAGAATGCCTTACTTGAATAAATATGTACAAATTCTATTAAATAATTCATATATTCTTTCATGTATAAGGTACCTAATCACAATTTGGTCTTCTTGCAATCTAAAACAAAAGAATATAGTTCATCGTTTAATGAACGAAGCAATCAAAGTAATTTATAAAAAAACTTTAACTTAAAACTATTAAAGTTTGATATAAAAATATTAAAGTTTTATATTATATTTTTACCATTACGTCGATGTGTTGTGATATGTTGTCCTTAATGTTTGTATTAAAAAAGGATTATTAACCTCATAGTCGTAAGAAGGCACATGTTAAAGAAATTTTCTATTCTTACAATATTTTCCTATTCATTGTAAAGTTCCTGATGAAGAGCCAATAAAGACTCGAAAGCTTGAACAGAATAAAGAGTTCACTTTGTTCCAATTCCTTGTTGACCGCACACCCGAATATTAAAAATATTTTTCTTTAACTTAGACAGTCATTTATACAGAGTGGCCACTTTTTCAATGGGATTGTATTGGTAACTTTCAAACCATAAGAGTTAGAAGGTCGGTCAAATGGAGAAAAAGTTGCATTCATAGAAGCATTGTCAAGCAGTTCAAACAAATCGAGATTATCAGGGCCGGTTATTGAGATGTCATAAGAAAAGTAAATTCTGTCATTTTGATTTTTCTTTTTTTCCCACTTTATTTCGAATATTATCAAAAAATGTCACAGGAGTTTTTTATTCGACAGTAAATTATCCTCATTTTGACATAATCAGATTTTGTATCCAACGTTTCGTACGCTCTGGGCCACTCTCAACCTCATTTTTTTCAATATGCACCTTCATATTTTATGACACTTTTCGAAATAACTTTTAGTTCTACATTCAACGTATCATACAATGTCATTCAAAGTTGATTTTCAGGTGATTTTGACCCTTATCCAAATTTCTTTGGGTCGTATCTGTATTACATTTAGGTACCTTTAGTTTAATTAACAACATGCAATACATTTCGATAAGAAAATCAACTTACTCATCTTCAACTGAATGGAACGTAACAGAATCAAAGCAAGAAACAAGTAATAATTATTTACAAATTTCAGGAGGTGAAAAACCTAATTCATAATAATTAAACGAAACTATCATTTAATGAATGAAAAATCATATGGTTATTCAAAAGTAAATGATGAACATTAATGAAGTAATTATTCGAAATGTCAACCATTTTGTAAAATGCACTGTGCGGTTCTGGAACCCATACTTCTTATACATTTGCTTATTTCGTCTCCTTGAATACCTTCCAATACATTCTCAATCTTTTCGCGAGGAATCATTATTTTATTTAATATATATATATATATATATATATATATATATATATATATATATATATATATATATATATATATGTGGACTGGATTAACCCCAATTTCCAAATGAATGAATGATATACTACTACTGATGGATACTTCCACCAGTACATCTATTGAAGACTTACCAATCTTCCCAGCTCACTGAAAGTTGTCGACACCTCTTGCTCCTGGTTCATGCCGCAGTATTTCAGTTTCAACGATTAACTGACCTAACAACACCAAATCATTCTTTCGACACCGACAAGAATCTGCCTCGGATCTACCGTATTAAAAACCCTAATTGACTGGAAAATCCCTCTGAGGGTTTCGACTGAAAGCGGCGATGGCAGGAAATGTGATGTGTCTGAAAGACCGGAGCTTGTAGCACCTGCTGGAACTGAAATAACGTGGCGGTGGTGGTGGCAGAAGGCCGAAGACACGCCTTCGGGGTGCAGAACCGCCCCTACGGAGATTTTTGTACATATACTGTTGATTCGGGTTATTGAGGATTAGCGAGTAGACAAGTTCTCTGGAAAGATTAGCGTTTCTGGATTATTTAACTCATCATTGCCATTTGTTGTGGTCAAGTTGGACATGTATACACCCAACAATGTTTAGTGAAGATTTTTGTATAGTCTGGTTATCAACTGAACAGTGTTCGTCCGAATGATCTGACGAGAAAAACATTAATGCAGTGGAAAAAGGCCTACAGTAAGAAAATATTGTTGTCCGCAAATCGATAGAAAATTTTGACGTCCCAGACAAAATTTCTGAGGGAAAAAGTCAAAATTTCCTTACTGTAATGAAATGATGATTCTTTACAGTAAGGAACTGATATTTCCTTACAGTTGTTAGTGTTGAAATCATTGGAAACAGTTTCCATAGTAACCCGAGTGATTTCAAGGAATTTCAAAGCAACATTTATTCGTGAATAAAGTTATTCGCAATTTTTCAAAAGTAATTAATATCTGCGAATTTTAAACGATTTGCAAAAAATCGTGTTTACCTCGTAGGAAACGCCTGTAATTCCCAGACGACTGTGAAGATTGGTAAGTCTATTTGATTCAATTTTCATATGTTTGGTAAACAAATTGAGCAAGAAAAAGTGATTTCTATGAAACATAATGCCCGTCGTCGCCATATAGGCAGGGAAGTAGTTGTTTCAGATGGGCTTTTCTTTTCGTGAATGAATCAATCAAATTTCACTTCTTTCATTTATTCATCATACTTTCTCCCTACAAAAATTCCCAGGTTCCTAAGTTATAAAACATAAATTGTGATAATATCATGCTTTCGGAACAACTGACGACATGATGTTCTAACAGAAACATTAGATATACACCCTTCTATTTTTTTGTGTGTAAAAACACATCTTTCATATCAGAAGTGCTACCCGATATGAATATTCCTCATGGTGATTTGGATTGGATTTGTCCAAAGTGGAATAACAATAGTGCTTGTTTGTTCATAATATTTGATAACATTTACTAGTCAAACTTTTCATATAATTCACAAAATGGGTGTTAAATGTTAAATTACATACATATTCCTAAAAATATTTTGCAATTCGATTTGCAAATGATCAAATCATTCAATTTCATATCAAATTCTGGTATATTTCCATAGTGTCCCAACTGAAAATGAGTCTCACATGGATTAAGAAATGAAGAATTGTAGGATAACCAGCCAGAGAGACTCTGAGGGGTGGAATGAACAACATTTTTCGAAACATATTCATACTTTCCTGAGAACAAGAGTGTAATATCGTCTGCATATGAACAAGAAAACGTATCTGGTGATATTTCAGGTAACTGATTTAAATAAGATCGGCCCCAGAACCGAAACCTGAGGTACACCAATTTTATTATGCATGTATGTTGATATAAGCTGTTTGTGAACATTTAATGAGCAATGAGATATTTTAACCCTTTGGGCTTACTGGAACACTTTCGTTAGGAATTTTCGTTTATTTTCGTTTCGAATAGTCAAGCATATTTTATTCTCCGGGCATTTCACAGTTCCTATACAAATTCATCACGGATTAATAAGGACTCTTAGAATGAAATATATAATATAGAGCGTTTCCTCTCTTCTTTTCCATATCATTCGTGAACCTTGGACTCTTATCACTGTACAAAATTGTGGAAGACGTCGAACTGACAAGCGATTTAATGAATAACCTTGATACTTGGAAAATTTTGTATAGTAGACATTTTTGACTATGCAACATAAAGGGATTCACACGTTGGAGAGTGGGTTCCAGTAATAATTATGTTATGTAGAAGCGACAGTCCACGGTATTTCCATCCGTTGCTAATGTTTGTTCATTATCGTATGAAATACTTTAACTTCCGGTAGAAGCCAAGACTATGTTTTTACCTTCTCTCACATGTGTCGAAAGCAGCTGAAATGGTATTATTATCATCGATCGAGAATTACTGTTTCTTTCATTCTATTTTTTTGACTATTTTGGTATATTTAGGTAGATGCTTGAAATTGTATAGTATCATCCTCACAGATTCCCGAGGAAGACTAGTTTCAACTGATCGGTCTCCTGTCAACCATAACTATAACGGACTGAAATCTGTTGTAATAAATCAAATTGTTCTATTGGTTGATGAGGGTTGGTAGTATTATTATTATAGAAGGTAAGGCTTCGTTAAGCCCTTGCTCGCACAAGTTTCGACTTCTGAGGGTTGACGTTCGTTAGCTGGTGAACGGAAAAAAAAGATTTAAACTATTCAACTGAAACTATTCGATTCGTTTTTCGATGTTTTACGTTTGCGTCAATAGCAGGAAATTCGTATGATTTGGCGAAGGAGCTGGGTTCGATGCTGTCAGTCGTTTGCAAAAATGGCTTTTTTAGACGATCATGATTAATATTTCATCATACTTGGATTGCGATTGATAATTCATACACTAAAGGGGAGATTGGAATCTGTAAAAAAATAACTTTTCTCCTGTCTAAATGTCTTGTCAGAACCTCAAACACATACAAGTTGAGTCAGTCAAGTTGTCAAGACAAATACTCGTAAACTTCAATTTCTTTCTGTAAATTGACGTATTGTTTTTCGTCCGAAGCTCCACAGGACTACTCAGTATGTGACATGAAAAGATTGTTATATTTTTATTCTAATTTATTATAAATCACTTGTTTCGACAGTGGAAAATGAATTAACAATTTTTTCCTTTTGTGCCTTCACTGGAAAAATACCTTTCTATTGGAACCTCTAGATACTTTTAACACCACTGGTATGGAGTAAATATTAACAACTCTGAATGAATTCAATATTTTTTGGTGAGATACATCATGTATTTTTGGGTTTTTCTCCCCTGAAAATGAAATAGCTATTCGTGGCGTATCAAAAGTTATGTTTTTTTTTTAAGATAAACATGTATTGCTTTCCATATTCGGATCGTCTATGAGAAGTCTTTCAGGAAAGTTTCATGGCTTTATAAAGAGCAACGAAGAAATGAAAAAAACAGATATATTCAATATAAACTGAAAACATAGTATGGACTACTCATAGAAATTTTTAACAATAATATACGGTTTCATAGGTATATACAAAGCTATATGATAGTTATGCTTCAACCAACGCAGAACTTTCTAAATTGATTCCCCAGCAAAATTTCAATCTGTAGTGTCAAATTTTTACATCTTCGTGCTACCGAGTCCAGTAAAATATAAAAATATACCTTTGTATCATTTTCAATGCTTTGAGATAGTGAATGAAAAAATTCGGTATATACTTTTCTTGGTTTTGAGATGATACAAATAAATATGGAAGTTTTACAGCTGCATTTCCGCGCAAACTTTTTTTATAGAGTCAACAACCAATGTAGGCGCTGATGACGGAATTTGATTCAACCTGAGAGTGAAGCTACTGAAACGCATACTTTTATAATTGTGACAGTTGACATTGAGGACGATCTGACATGCATTGCGATTTTGAAATTTTGATTACTGTGAATCATAAATTTCACATATATTTTGAAGTTTTTGTTTTTCGTGAGTCATCGTTTTTCCAAGAATATTTTCCGTACCGAGTGAATCAAACCACTAAACCATAAAAATCATTTTCATCCATATTCTGTGAGGAAAGTGCATTTTTCTACAGAAGTTACGGTGCCCCGTACTGACTTACATATCGTACTGCTTTCACCTAAAAGTCTAGATGAGACTCTCATAATAGTATCTTATCCAACGAGCGTATTATTCACGAAGTGAAGTGAAGAGTGGCCTAAATCACCGTTATACGCGAGTAGAATAGCATAATTTATCCATGAATAATGAAAAAAATTGTTGAAGTTGTTTTGGTAAAAAATTTTCTTATATTGCATACATATTTTCAGGAACACTATTATTTTATTCTAACAAATATTTCATACAATACTGTTGACAGGTTTGAGTCGTATCTGTTTGGATTCAAAAGCTATTTCTATATGATACGTACATTCATACTCGCTGATAGTTCAAAGTAGATGCTCCTTGCCTTTTTTTTTCAAATGTGGGTAGAGAACTGAATTGAGAATATTTGATGGTTAACTCGATGAAATTTCAAAAGCCGATTACTTGTAGCTAAACAATATAATATTATAGCTAAATCAAAGACATATTATTTGACAGCAGTGAATAATGACTCATTATTCACCAGTGAGTAATGGGTACCATTAAAGTCATAATAGTCGTGGATAAACTTCATTACACAAAACTCATTGCACAGATGAGTTCATGAATTGGCATAGAAAATTTGCCCTGAACTCATCGATAATGCACCATTCTACATTGTTAGTTTTTACAGTTTTCTACAATCCACACAATTTGGTTGTGAAGCTGAGGACAACAACCACTACAGAAATGTGTCGTGAAAGTTTCATGGGTACTTTGAGGGTACTTCATTCCCAAATAAATTTAATATTTTTGTCCTGCCCTGTAAACTGTTTGATCAGAAGCCAATCTGAATGCATGTAAGTCTGTTATCAAACATGCACCTACTTTCTACTAATGAGAAAAGTTGCAATTTGTTGCACACTTTATGGACCTCACTGTATATTTCAATTCCATCAAATTGAATATACTGATACCAACACCATGAAAATTTTCGATTCCTCTGCAAGCGACTTCCGACATTCGCACCGCGTCGTCCACTCGAATCCTGCGGCAATTATTCCATTACAGCAGGATCGAATCCTTTCTGGAGGTGCAGCAGGACGAGATGCGCGGAATATGCGAGAGAACCGGAAGTACGATTGGCCTGCAGGGGGTCTCGTTGCGCCAATAACAGTTGACCCCGCCTTCCGGTTCTCAATATTTATCTAGTTTACATATTCGACAGGATTGTGTTTGCGAGCATCGAGAGGATTAACGTTACGAGCCGATGTTCGGTTGTTTCTCCTAGAGAGCTAGATCAGCGATCAGCATGAATGATTTGGTACAATTTGTGACACTGCAATATCGCAGTTGAAAATTGTACACACGCTATTTTTATCTTTTTCCAAAGAAAGTATAACAGATTTCAAAACTTCTATGGAAGACGTAACGTTGAATAATCAGCAAACCCTCTGTTGATATATTTCGGATTGAGATATCAAAAACTGTAATATTTAATTTCAGCTTGGGGAATAGCGAACAAATCAATATTGAGCTCCTTAGAAAACTCACGAAATGAAATATTGAAATGTATTTTCAAATTAGATGTTTTAGAACCTACTGTGAGTTTATACAAGCCGAGGAAGTTATTGAATTTGGATCAAATATTCTACGATGAAAATGAAGCTTATTTGTGTATTTTGCCTTGAAAAATATAAAACACTCTTCTGAAAGTTACAGTTAATTCTGATATTTATAACTATGGTACTAGACAAACTAATGATCTCAATTTGATCAAAGTCAAAGCATAATGAATCCCTTTCTCATAATGTTGTACAAATTCACAACAGTTTACCTCCTTATTAAAAAAAACTTAAAGATCCTTTCATATTCAAACGATTCCCAAATAAACTCGATAATGACATTTGATGTATGTGTCTATTTCTATTTACTACTGCTCTGAAGCTTTTGGAATAGCTATTTGTATAACAAGAGAGCAAAATGCTACTTTTCCTCCCGAGGATGAAGTTTCAAGGGAGGAAAGGGCATTTTACCCCTATGTCATATATAAGATTTTTCCGCCTCCCTCGAATAACAAGTCATTTAAAAAATATTTATGACACTAACAAATAATAGTTATTTATGATATGAGTGCTAAAAGTGATATTTTATTTTGTGAGAAGGGAAGTTCGGGACACGACGCCGAAGGAGGAGTGTTCCATCCCTTCAAACAAAATAAAATCACTTTTAGCAGGTATATCATGCACTATTTTTTCTACAAACACCATCAGAAGTCCAAATTAACGCACACCTATTTTACATTAATCAATTGATAAAATAGTAGCCTCGAGATTATCAGTTTTGAATCCAATTTCATCTAATCTATTCATGACACAAGTTGTCAAGGTAATCAAAAACAGAATTTGTTGATTTGTCTTTGTTGACAACTAACGTCAATAAATCACGAATTATTCTTTTCGTTTCTTCGTTCCTCGATGGGAAGTGATCCAGAAATTGAATTTCTACCGCCGGAAATTGAAGAAGCTGCCAATACAGCTGCTTTTGAATTATTGCCAAGTAACTCAAAGCGACAGTACGAGTTTTCATATGATCGTGTCTTGAAATGATGTGATCAGAAAAATGTCAGTGGCAAGAAGGCCAGTGAAAAAGTGCTTCTTGCATACTTTGAAGAAAAATCCAAAATATGGAAATCGTCACATAGCCCTTCGCCCAATGGATATTTATCATTCAAGAGTTTTTATAAAATGCATCAAAAATAAATGTGCCAGGACTCCAGTTGGAATCAACACATTTGGTAAGATGCCTGCTAAAATTGCTGAATTTCTGAATTTGCCTGATTCCCATCTTTACACTGGACATCTACATCTACCAATGAGGCTGGCCATGGAGTTTCTCATCATAGTTGTAGTTTCACTAATTGTACGTTTAATTGAATAAACACTTCATTTTGAATTGTTTTTATATTTTCTCTACAAATAAATCACTTTTAGCACTAGTGCTAAAAATGATTTAATTTTAACACTAGTGTCATAAAATGGCATTTTAGACACTGACAGCATGCGTCAGTGAAACAAATTAATTAAAGAACGAAAATAAGGAAAACCTATACAACAAAAAATTAAAAAATAGTTATCGGCACAGGATTCGAATCAACACCCATATTTGCTTTGAAACTTCTCATGAACAAGGTCCGTTCCATCAACTCGCTGCACTATTGAGGCTCGAAAGTAATTTTGCTGAATCAGGGATATAGCGTATTGCTGTAGCTCTATTATAGTGGCCACGTTTACACCGTGCGCTAATTTGGTATTCTGACCAAGTTGACCATACCAAATTCAGACTAAGTCAATAAGTTACTGCCTGTTTACACCATTTTCAATTAGTAAACAGTATGGTTCTTATTTGGTAATCATACCAAAGAACATGACAGAAGTATAAACAGGTTTGCAACTCTGCTGTAACTCACTCATGCTTTTTGACATGAAAACATCAAATAATTCATGGATTAGAATCAGAAATAATAAACATTAGATTTGGATTTGATATACGTGGTTGTATTGAGTTGATATACCGCAAAAATATATAGGAAAATGGATTTGAGAGTAAGGGCAATTGTAGTACATAGGCAAATGATGAATTGTGAAAGAAAGGCGAGATTGTCAAAAATTATAAGGCTTCATAGAAGGAATATGAGAAATTATCAGGAGATGGGAATAAAACAGGTGAGGAAAATGATAATAAAATGATAGAACAACGAAATACACAGAGCTCGGACTTATGCTTAGCAAAGATTCAAACCAAATTTTGCAACTTGGGGATAGTCAAGGCCGTAGGTGTTTACACCATCTTGGTCACTGAACTATTTTGGTCTGGTACGCAACAATTTTGGGTACCAAACCAAGCTGGTCACCTGACTAAGTGTACTGTTTACACCAAGATGACCAAGACCATTTGGTTAAAATAAAGTCATTAGTCAGCTTACCAAGCGACGGTGTAAACGTGGCCATATTTGACATTTAACTTTTATTTTCTTAATATTTTATCTTGTTGTTTATCTCAACTTCTTTACTAATTTCTATAATTTTACAAAATACAAGGTGGTCTATAAATGAAAGGTAACATTTATATTTATATAATAGAATATAGTTCAGGTCGTCGATGTCGTATGAGTTATTCCATAGATAACGTATCAAACGTCACTTTTACTTTTTCTTCCGAGGGAAGCCAATTAGGCCAGGAAATCTATACTTTGGATAGAGGAAGGCGGTAAAATAATTTCCTTCAATAATGATTAGTATTTGTTTTTTGAACTGATCTATTTGTTTTTATTTTGTATCAGACTATTTATTTTAATATGTTCCTATTATAAACATTTGTGTATCTTCATGAATGAAGATAATATTCATAGACGTTCGAATCATTTACCAAAAGGAGGGATAAGCCCTTCTAAAACAGTAATTTCTACAGGGTGTTATGGAAGTAAGTGGCCAAATTTGAAGGAGTGATTCTTTGAGTAATTCTAGAATACCGGGTGTCAATATCTGTAAAACAATTTTTTTTTTCTGAATATCATAATAATCCTTCAGCCGATTTTGTTGGAGTTTGGGAGTGTTATTCGAGTTAGTGATGAGCTAGTTTAGCCTTGACTACATTGAAATTCTTCTGTCCAGTGACGTTCTGGGAGGCAACTCGACCAATATTTTCGACCAAAACAATGTGTTCCGCTAATTTCTGCAATTTGTGCGTTATTTTCGCATTGAGAAACTGAAACTACAAGTTTTTCATTTGTATCATTTCCTTGTACCTTGCTTTTTTTTCTGAAAAAAAAAGGGAAAATAAAAATATTTTTCAATGATTTTTTTTTATTGCTTGCATTACTTCTGATAGCAATCTTGTAGACTAGAATACCAATTTCAACAGAATCAACTGAAGGATTATTGAAATATTCGGAAAAAAATTATTCTTTTCGAAAAAAAAATGTTGACATCTTTTATCTTGAACACGAAGCTGAAGTGAAAAATGCGAAAGATAAGGAAAAAAAATTATTAGAGAAAAGATATATACTTGATGAATAATAATTGCGTGATAATATTGATGTAAATGTTTCATATTTTGCAAAAAATAACTAGTTTCAACAGAAAATTATCAATTTTATCATTCAGTAGCTTTCTTCAATATCTACCTCCCCTTTATTTTTTGGGTCAATTCAAAACATGAAAGTTGAGTTAATGAAATTTATGCATGAATACTATATTTTTGATTGGAATTGAAAGATGAAAATTTCAAGATGGTGACTATGCATTATTTGGAAAAAAAATTATGTAAAGAGGAGTCTTGTGAAATATCCTTTTGAAGCTCCTGGCGAATACTGCACAACCCTAGAATATAAAGCCAGTATCTTCACCTACCACAAAATGGCGAAAAATTTTCGAGTCCAGTTCAGAAGATGGTCGCAATGATTGCCTTGAACTTTTTGATATAAGAACATATAAGAACAGACATAGGAACGTCGATATTTCGACACATATTTTTTTTTTCTTTTTATCTTCACGAACTCTCAAATACAAATCAATTTGGCTTTAGAAGGGGACGGTCGACAACGCATGCCATAATAAAATTTCTCAATGAATAATATTCTAGATGAGGGAAAGAGAACATTTGTCGTTTTCTTGAACCTAAGTAAGGCAATTGATTTGGTTGACCATTAAATCCTATTACACAAATTTGAATGTATAGTCTATGTCAATGATTTTGCAGCTAGATCTGTAATGTTTGTAGATGTCATTTTATACTGGTAAATGAAAGGAACTCAGAGCTACAATTGAGTCTGCTCACAGGGAAGTGATAAAGGCACAGGATTGGTTCTCTGATGATAAATTAGTATTTTATGACAATAATTCATATTTTGAAATATTTAGTCACACCCCGAAAGCTAATGATCACAGTTTACTTTTGAAGTTGCCAAATAGGCTTTTGAAACGAGTAGCTTCAGTTGAATTTTTGAAAATTAGGATTTAAGTTGGAAGCATCACATAAATGAAATTTACAAAAAAATATCTCCATCTTCCTAATACATCTATCAACTCAGTAAAATTGTTGAAAAATCTGTTATATTCGTATTATATCATGCCCAATTTCATTCAACAATATCATACAGTCGCAGAGCTGTCAGTAAGACAAAAAATGAATAGAAGTACTAGTACTAGCTGGGCAAACAAATATCCAAAGTATCGAAAATCCGTCAAACAAGCAATTGTTTACTCCGTTGAACAAAAAAATTATAATGCAAGAAATTCAACTCTGCTGGATATACCCATTCTTAGATTCGAGTCCCTTTTATAGTGGTATCAAATTATTTGATAAATTACCAACTTACGTTTGAAAAATGCCGTTGAAGGAATTCAAATAGTACGTGAAATCACTTTAAATTGAAAAAGCCTATCACTCCATTAATAAGTATTTGGAAGATTGTAAAACATACAGCTGTTAATGTCTTGATGAGTATATCGGTTGGTTTGATATGATACCATTGGTTTGATATGAACGCCCTAGTATTATTAACCAATGACCACCCCCCGCATCGCGGGGTAACTAATCACTGGCTCCGGGAATCGTGAGTCCTGAGTAAACGCAACGAACCGAGAATAACGGCCTTCTGCATGCGGCCGGACAAGATTTCTGCCGCATTACGACATGCCGGTATGTCTTGAGCTCTGAGAGTAGCGTTGGTCTGGAACCACCGAGTGGAGCCTGCGAAGTTCGTAAAGTAAATCCTGTTACTTTTTCCGTTTTTCCTCCTCTTTTCGGACAATATTCGTTTCGGCAGGGGCCGAATAACGAATATCGTCTTACTTCGGTGGTCCAAGAGAACTATATCAGGCTTATTGGCTTGTATTTGCCTCAGGGTGGGGAGTGAAAAGTTATTATTATTATTATTTTGAAGATTATTTTAATGCCTAATCTTAAATTTTCTGCAAGTATAAACTTCCATTGTCAACTCTATAGTAAATGATTTCAACCGATCAGGGCTCTATATAGTGTGTTCAACAAATATTGGAATCAAACGATAAACAACTGACTCACAGAAATCTGCAATCAGCACCTATTTTACACGTCAGAGAAGGAAACTTTGAATAAAATGATGGGCAAAACGGAGAAAATAATATACAGATCTTGCGAATTGGAAAGGGCCTAGGTAAGAATGCAAGAGATCCTCCAACGAATGTCCTGTATATATGGATCAATTTCACTCGAGAGACTCAATGCCTGTGTGAAAAAGGTTTGAAGCGTTTTTGTTACGCCATCTATAATATAACGGCAATAGTTCCGTTTACTTGACAAGGCCCGACAAAGTTTTCTACTCTGAAGGGAAAAGTAGGATGAGAAATCTATCTGCCAGTTTGAATGAAATGTGAGAGAAAAATAATTAATCTCCGAAATAGAGATAAAGATAGAAGTTTATGAAGGAAATGAAAATTCAGGAATTAATATAACCTTCGAAACATGAATGATCTACGACATTGAATAAAGAATTCCACTTCTGTTCATCGATTGATTGGCCATCTCTTGGTATTATGTAATAAGTAATCAAGAACAAGTGTGATTCAGACTACGACGTGCGTCAAAAAAACAAAAGACCTGACTTGAGACGAAATCACTAGTGGCAGCTACCCGTAGTATCCATCCCTTCAAATGATATTTTCATATGGTTGACTAACTATATCTGTATAAACAATGCTAATCTGTTAGCTTACAATCCTTCTCTAGAGATTAACTCGTGAGTGATATTCTGGGTAAGAAACATCAGCAGCAATAGCTGGTGAATCTATCAGTTGCAATACGAGATTTTGTGCTTTAGAACTGAGTAAGGCGATATCTGAAGTTAAGCAACGCCGAGCGCGGTTGGTACTTGGATGGGTGACCATGCAGGGAAATACCGTGTCGAAAACCCATACAGCTGCAGCGAAATAGCATATCACAGCTCGCAGACAATATATCAATGAGCACAAGATATATTGAGGATATGCCTTCTTTCGGAGGGGACGTAAAGCCGGCGGTCCCGAGTCCATGGAAGTTGGGCTCGTTAAAAATCCCTACCTCTGGTTGGAATACCAGAGGGTTCGGCAAAATTTCCGGTTGGGGAAAGTGTGCTCACCGGCGTCCGTGATTGACCTTGGTAGCGAAAGTAGCCCGACGTTAAATAAAGAAGAAAAAAAACTGAGTAAGGATCTATCAGTCGCAATACGTGATGTTGTGCTTTAGAAATGAATGAGGATCTATATATTAGTCGCAATACGAGATGTTGTGCTTTAGAAATAATCACACAGTGATTCTATCTGTCACAATACGAGATGTTCGGCGGTATATATGAGCAATGATCTACCAGAGAAGTTGTCGGTCGTTGCAGATTTTTCGGCTACAGAGATGGCTAAATGACTACGTGTTGGACTCTCTGATGGAGTAAGAGATTCACAAGAATTCATTTGGCACAAAGTGCCAGTTTCTCCAGCATCAAATAAGGTGGGTTGTAATTTAATTTTTTTTTGGTTTTGTTTGAATTTTTAGAATTATAAATCCTAGATGTAGCTTTCCAAAGAGGTGAATGAATGAGTTAATTCATTCAATGACAGTTAGAATACATCTGTTAACAGAATGAAAAATGAATTAATAGATCACCCTACAGAAGATCATGTCTGCTCGTAGGGGAAAAGGAATTGTACGATTGAAAAAACCACAATAGAATTACCTTATCTCAAGCAAATAAACATAGTAAAAAATTGACTAGAAATATAATACACATCATATATACAAGTTATGTAGATTCTAGTTGATTCTTTGTTGCGAAATAAGTGATGGAGTGCTAGGGACTTCTTGTTGAAGTATATGTATCCTAACATTCCGATCCAGGGTCGGTAGCCATATAGGAGCTTCTATTTCACCGTCAAAGGTGATCAAATTATTATTCTATGCATTTCTCCCTTTGGTTTTCTGATCTTCCGACTTCTTGGAGACCGATAGCAGATAGAATAGTAATTATATTAAACCCGGTACCCACTTTCTGAAGCTGCGTTAATTCATGAGTCAATATTATACTGACCTTATTGGTTCCACTTTGCAGGGCATATCATCCTAGTAGATTGTCCTGGTAGCTGTGAATAATAAACCGTAGTCGAAAAAAAAATGTTATTGACTGGATCTCGATGGGCCCAGATCACTCGTTTTTTATGGATACAGTGTGTTTGGGCTTAAAATGAAACCCCACTGTTACGTCATTGTTTTGGCCCTTTATTGATATTGTTGTGCTCTCCACGAGACTTTGCGCAAGCAAGGAAGCTTCTTTTTGTAACCGTTGTACCTGTAACTACTGTTCATGTCGGTTCCGCGCCAAAAATGCATTAAATAGTAGTACATGATACAACCTCAAACATGGTCCTTCGGGCCGGATAACACTGATTTAGTGCAATAAATCAATATTGTCTATCGATGAATTTCACAGTTCGAAAACATCGAACAATACGGCAGGCAGTACAACGAACCAATTCAGTTTGCGAGTCCCAGCAGATTCAGACAAGCTTGTTTATCACGTTCAGGTACCAAGTTTTCGAGAAAACCAATCATAAAGTAAGTTGATACTTTTCTCATTACCTATTTCATATTTTCATTCATATCTGTTTCGATTTGCATCGAATCTGTTCGCGAGTTTCATTCGAAATGGCTAGTCAAGAAGAAATTTAACGTTAACAAATTAGACAAACCAACTATTCGTGAATGTGGAGGCATTAAATCTCCTAATAACCCTAACAAAGTCCCTTCATTGAATGTTTTAATGAAAATTGGACTTGAATTCTCGCATAATTGAACTGATTCAAAATTGAATAAATCAAGATCTCATAACAAGGAAAAGCATATATCAAAGGCATTTGTTTCGAATAATCGAGTCTGCCCTATTTGCGAAAAATCACATAGAATATATACTTGCACAAAATTTCTTCAGATGAAAATGAATCAAAGGTTATATTCCGTTAAAAAATCACAGCTTTGCATAAATTGCAAGAAATATTCGGCAAAGCAAAACTTTCTATTGCATTTTGACAGCGCAACACCCTCCACTTCTACAATGATGGCAAACAGAACCTTGCGGACATATTGTCTCGCGGTTGCAACCCATCCGATTTGATCAATTGCAAATTTTGGTGGCAAGCTCCCTACTTATTTTTGGAATCAACCCTGGAATGGCCCAATATGACATTCCAACACAAGGTATTGATCTTCCTGAATTTAACACCAAAAATGAATATTAAACACCTATTAATGAACCCTCACCTATTTTAAAGAGCCGTTTTGTTAATGGCCTCAAAAGGAATAGTCGGTGAAATCGGCTGTTAGTCGTTTTCGAGTTGATGGCATTTTACGGATTTTCGTCAATATTTCCTGAACTATAGAGATTACAGAAAAAATGTAACAGGTTTTCATTGGGGAGTTTATCATCCGGATACGCCTCTATCGGAAAATATTTGAACTATTTCATCACGTAAAACAAAAAACAAACTTCTGAATGTGAAATTATGGTACACTCATCTAATACATTCACACACTGATTAGTCTACACATTTGTTTCACACAGAACTTTGCCAAAATTCGCAAAACACAAGGAACAATACAAAATACAACGTAAACAATAGTAAACATATGTTTTTGACAGATTACGATCAGCTGATTACGGTTTGTTGCCGACATTTTTGAACAGACGTCCTCATCGGTAGAAATTCTTCCCAATAGCATTTGATGAGATCAAAAACTTACGTTCTGTGATAAATTTCGATTTATTCGGTGGTTTCGGAGATATATCGCATTATTTTTTTTAACTAATTTCTTGATTTTTTTCATTTTCGATTGGATTGAAAATAAATTCAACCAAAAATTGCAAAGACCCAGACGATTGTTTTTCGATTACGAGCAACGGTATGGTCTACAGTATTTTCTCCTAATGGCTTCTGTAGGAAAGATAAGGGATTCAAAAAATGTCAAGTAAAAATTTTTCTAGTCAAAACTGTGATGGTAATCGCTTCACAAGCGATAAGCCGAAAATTGACTAAAAAAGCCGGAAAATACCGGAAAAACAACTTTCCGATTTTTCAGATACCACTTCTCGTTCGAGAGTTATCGCGTCAATAAAATTTGCTAGACATAGAGACACGCACATACAGACCAAAAAATCAAGTTTGGCTCAATCGGTCTATTTCTTGACGCTGATCAATTTTTCCAAATGAATGTAACTATTCCTATAAAGTTGAGTAACTTGATGCTGGGGATAACGATCGCAGTAATGAACTCTCATGGAAGCTTGGATTTCTATTTCATGAATTTGAAACCAAAAATCATCAGCTTATGATATACAAGGCCTTGGAATATATGTCTCGTGCTTGGGGCTCGGCACCAAAACATTCATTGAAATTTCTTGATTCAATTCAAAGAAAAGCAATCCGTCTTGTTGATGATTTTTCGCTCACAGACTCGCTCACTTCGATGGAACATCGCAAAAAAGAGAAAACTTGTCTCTTCGTGTCGGTGCTCTTCTGAATTGTCATCAATCATTCCACCCACGGCAATATCAACAAGGATGACCCGACGAATGCAGAATTCTCACCCCCTTTTCTAAGCTTGGAGGGGTGCGCTGCGTAACACCCACATTTCGTAACACCCACAGTACATAACACCCAAAGTGCGTAACGCCCAAATGTCATAACACCCAAATTTCGTTATGCCCACACTCTCCGAACATACCCGAATGATGCACTGTTGCAAAATTTACCGGATATTCTGCAATTTCCTGTTAAACCAATCTAACTTAACCTAACTAACCTAACCTAAAAGAAGGATGAATTTGGCAACAGCGCATCATTCGGGTATGTTCGGTGAGTGTGGGCATAACGAAATTTGGGAGTTATGACATTTGGGTGTTACGCACTTTGGGTGTTATGCACTGTGGGTGTTACGAAATGTGGGTAGAACGAGATGCTCCCGCTTGGAGACCTGTCGAACCCCTCTTGCTCTTTTTTTCAAAGAACAGCTGAACATTGCTGAGGAAGGTTTTTCCTGAAGCTTACAAACTTCGAATTGAGTAAAAAGTAAATGTTAATTCGTATCTCGTGTGAATATATATGTAAAAAAATTACGTAATAACTCGTTATGGATCCGATTGAATTAATACCCAAGCAGAAGTAGGAATTGATGCTGAAACATTTTCAGGATATGCTCCACAAAGCATCGAGCCCAAATATATGCAGCATTTGGAAATAGAAACTAGGTATAAACCTATACTAGAAACCATAAGGGGCACGCGGTGCTGTATTCCAACATGTCCACGAAATTTTCCTGATATTTCCTGTGTGGCAAAGGACTCTAGCAAGTTTCGTGTTAGACTTGGCAGAGGTCTGTCCCAGAGATTGGTAAGAGTATGATAGTTACTTGTGAGCTATTTGCTCCATATGAGTTTTACTCTGATTGCAACATCATCTTTAAACGTCTTCCTAGGGTAATAGAAGACGAGCCTCTGAAATATAATTATACGATTGAACGAGCTCACCTGTGAAGTTCAATCATAATTATATAAAGCGACTCGTTCGAATATATGACAACCCTTCCAGGGTCCTGCCCAATGAAAGTTACAACTTCGAACAGGAGTATAACAGCTGGAGAGTACGGTGGGTGTTACTCCGCAATAGACCGCGGTCATATCTGGCAGACGACAGTTGTTAATCCAGCCTGCTGGACAAACAAACGGATCTACGAATGCTTACTGTGCATTTGTGTCATATGTCAAATATGTGGCATAACTTTCTAGGTTCGGGATGCTTTGGAGACGCACCCGTGGTGGCTGTACCTTGTACCTCCGGGCGGTAGATATGCCTCCGGTACTAGAACGAGACGAAGATTTCTCCATTATATGCTCTGGGTACAGAACGGCTGTAATATACATCTTGTGATATATTCGGTAGAGCTGTTTCATGAAATTACGACTGAATTTCAGGGGTGAGTTTGTTTAATCTCATGAATCTCTCATGATTTATCAAGTAAATGGAATTAGAGATTAAATTGCAGATAGCACCATAGAGGCTTTTCACACAGGCATTTGCCGCGTCTAACAGCTTACAGTGCTTAGACAAAGAGTAGGGGTTCGCAGAATAATAATCTTTGGCTAAGAGCCGCTTTACAAAATTTGACATTTCACCATGGAAAACTGTCAAATTTGATGCAGCGGCTTTAAGCGCTGTGAACTGTTAGACGCAGCCATTAGCTATTGGGATTTAAAATTGAGATCGCAGCGCCATATTCAAGATGACTAGTAAGCACCCCCATTGACAAATTTTGCTATTTAAGGTTAGAAAAATTAGGTTATTTGAAAATACCAAACCATACACCGCGGGCATGTGACGTCACAAGACAACTGTCAATCAGTCTGCTGGACAAACAATTCCTACTTCCATAAGCAACAATGGTAATTTAATGAGATTATTATCGTAATTATGAAGAATTTACAGGTTTACCCTAATTTTGGGTATACCCTTAGTATACCTGACATATATAAATGTCTAAATTTTGCAATCTATATTCATTATTCTTCCTGCTTGCAAGGAAATTGTATGTGAAATGTCTGATAAAAGTGATTATTTCAACATCTTGTCTATGGATATCCAGAAGAGATATTTGGAGAAAGTGATTTTGAAGGAAAGTGATGGATGTGATCCTTATTAATTGAAATTTTGGGATTGTAGTAATGCTGTGAAATACTTTCCTAAAGTTTCATGACATGTATGACATTATAAACTATTTTGTATATGAGAGTGCATGCACTCTTCAAGACTATAAAAGTTTGAATTCATACAATATGTTTATATCTAAATGGATTAGAAGGATTGGAGTGAAGCTTGTGAAAAAAATACTGAAAATGTACTTTAATAAATAATTTTGAAAGAACAGATTTAGGATGTGTTAAAAGGCTCTACAAAATTATAAACCACAACCATCTTTTCTTATGGTAATCCTGTATAAAAAAGGCATTTAGATGAGTTATGCTTTAAACTTCCCAATTGGAATGATTAAGTCTGCAAAGTTCACGATAACAATTCTGCAACTTGAAATCAATATCGAGACATAGCTGTTCACCAGAGTTTTGTGCATGTTCCACTTCTTCAACTGGTTGATTCATATCATTCAGAGTTTGATTTTGCTCATCAATAATATTCAAGTTTTGAACAGCTGGATCATTCACACAAAGAATCATCATCAATTTTATCCATATCAACTGGAATATTTGCGATGTCATTTTTATCACGCTGCTCCCTAGATACAATCTCTGAATGCTTCGAACTGCATTGATATTTGTTTTGTAGCCAAGTAATTGAATTGGTACCCAGTCTATATTGTCAACATCTTTGAGTGCACTTGGCTTGTCTGAAATGAAAAAAAAAATAAATGAAATTATGTTGCCTATGTTTCCTAGATTCTTCGAAAATATCTCCTACAAAATGTTTTGAACACACCGTTGCCCATTTCAACTTATAAGAAGTTGAATCTGCTCTTCTAGTTGGCTGAATCCACAATTCACATCTCTTTTCAGCAAGAGGATTGATCTTTTTTCTATTGTCGAAAATAGAAGGGAATCGATGGAATGAAACATTATGTCTGCCGCTATTACCTCCACATTTCACAATCGCACAAAATTGAGCCTTTATTGAGAAAAAAGATTTTAAAATATGACATAAACACACACTCAGCATGGGTAAATCAGCCCCCAGATTCTATTTCACGAATTCGATTGTCGAGTAGCTCAGACTGTGACTGTAGATTCGCAGTAGCGAAAATATACGAATATTCTAAACAATTCGATAATCGAATTCGTGAAATAGAATCTGGGCTCAGGTTTGTATGTCCAGCAGGCTGGATTGACAACTGTCATTTACTGTCGTCTGGCAGATATGCCCGCGGTCTATTACAGTTTTTGGTGTTTTTCACTTTTTATGTGAACGTTAACTATATGAATTGTGCTCGATAAAGATTAGTAATGATTTTAAACATATCCCAGAATTTCAAAATAATATCGCTGGGCCGCTTCGACCAAGACTTCAACTAATAAGCACCTCTTTGACAATATTTTGACATTGTTTGAAACTTTTCACCTGAGATCGCTTATCTTGAAATCATGAAATCCCCAATCTTATTTCTCCATTGATGATGCCATCAAGCATATTCCAGGAAAGCCTTGACAATTCACTCGGAAAACTAGTTTCTCCTCATTTGAGGGAGACACAACCATTATTGACATGACATTTCTTATGACACATATGATGAAGGCATTGACGTAATATAATATGGACTGGGTGTCGCTTAACCGGGCTTAACCCTCAAATACAAGTTTTTGCGGCCCGAACCAACAAAGGGCATCTGCGTCATAGTCGTCATCGTTATAATGTGTTACGTCATCAGTAATATGTGTTGCATACTTAGATTCCGTAGGTAATCAGTTCTTTTCTGTTATCCTATTGATTATTAAGTATTCACTAGATTATTGAAAAATATTCAAGAATGGGACCAAATGAAATTATGGTGCATATTGAAAATTTTCAATTGTAAATATTTTCGGGTATTGAATAATATAGGCATTTCAATAAACCACTAGGTACCTATACAAGATATTTCAGAAATATCAGTGGTGCCTAATATTCTTCTATAACAGTAATTTTCAATAACCAATATTCAGTGTTATTCAAGATTCACTAGAATAGCTTATGATTCATATACATAGAATTCCTTGTTCCTCATATAATAATTTTTATCGATATTGGTCATTTTTTCATGACCTTCACTGTAATGAAATATTCAATTCATATAGTTTTCAGTATGTGAAATGAAAATTTGTTTTTTTATATCATGCATTGAAAAATCCACTCTTGTGATTTCGACTCTACACAAACGCATAAACACTAAAAAGTTAATTGAAAAGTCTTAAATATCCATAAACATACCATACAATACAATACAATTTTATTGCAAATAATAAAGCGACATAAGATTACATAGAGTACATATACAAAAACATAATTTGCAATAACAGAAACCATTTAGGCTCTCTCAGAGCCTGTCTATGGTAAGTATAATCACAAAAAAAAATGTTTGAAACAATGATTGGAAAAATGTTTGAAACAATGATTGAAAATATGATTGAAAATAACCTCTTATTAATCATTTATCAATAAACACGATATGCAATTTTCAACGAGCCCTACCTGTTAACATATTTGGAGTATTGATATTCTAGATAGGATCGATTATTTTATGGAATAATATTCTGTCTTGTTGAGCTATCCATGATTTAATTTTTTTTCTGAAGAGAAATTTACTATTCAATGATTTTATATCTTCGGGTAGTTGATTGAATAGTTTAGGTGCAAGGTAGGTAAATGATCTTTGACCTACTGATTTATTTACTCTAGGCAGGATCATTTGTGCTTTACTGCTTGCTCTTGTTTGGTACACGTTTCCTATTTTTTGTATCAGATATTTTTTTTTTTTGGAATGTGAATACTAATATTGCCCTAACGTAAATTTGTCTTATGTCGAATATATTTAATTCTTTGAATAACATATCAGTAGGGTAACGGGTTGATCTGAAAGACAAAATTTTAAGAATTCTTTTTTGGATCACATCCAACGGCTTTAAAATCGTTTTTCTCGTTCCTCCCCATCCGATGATACCATAACTCAATAATGGTTCCACGAGTGCATAGTAAATAGTCTTCATTTCTCTCAAAGGTAATATTTGGCGACATTTGAAAAACTTATAAGTTAGTGATCTAATTTTATTTTTCAGTTTTTCTATATGGACATCCCATTTCAAAAATGAGTCTAAATGGATTCCGAGATAGTTTGTATTCAAAGACAATTTGACGTTTTGGTTTTCTATCTGTACATAACTATATGGGGGTAAGTAATTTTCGTATGATGTGAATGGAATTACTTTTGTTTTATTTACGTTGATGGTAAGTAAGTTAGAGTTAAACCATTTTGTAATCTTTTTTAGGTCATCTTCCGCCATTTCTCTTACAGGATTCCAGGAATCTCCGATATATAGAATTGCAGTATCGTCAGCAAAAGAAATTATTGTTCCAGGAGATTTATTGAAGAGCAATTCCTTTAGATATATTATGAAGAGAATCGGGCCCAGTACTGTCCTTTGCGGTACTCCACATAACACATCTGCCTCGTTGCTCAAGATTTCATTCAATTTGACTCTTTGCTCTCTTCCCTCGAGATAATTTCTAAAGAGATCTAACACCACCCCTCGCACCCCCAGGTGCTCAAGCTTATCCAGCAAAAGCCGATGACTTACAGTGTCAAAGGCCTTCGCCAGGTCAACGAAAACACCTAGGCAGGCAAGTTTATTATCCACGGCATTATAAGTCATTGATGTCAAATGTGCTATTGCATCTTGGGTACTGAGGTTTTCCCTGAATCCATATTGTCTATCGGAAATGACATTATATTTTTTTAGATATATCATTAGGCGATTTTTAACCATTTTCTCGAACAATTTCGAAAATGCAGATGTTAACGATATTGGCCTGTAATTAGACATACTTGTTTTATTGCCTCCCTTGTATACTGGTATGATATGTGCTTCTTTGAAGTGTTTTGGTACTTTGCCTTGTTGCATGCACATGTTGAATATATGGCATAGTGGTTCTATTATATAATTGGCTGTTAATTTGATTATTTCATTTTTGATGCCATCCGGACCTGGCGACTTGTTATTTTTCAAGGATTGGATCAATTCATTCACTTCATTATTGGTGGTTGGTTTCAGAAACATAGAATGAGTGAATTTTTTTCGGGCTGAATCGTTTTCATTTCCTTTATTTATTTTTGATGCCAAATTCATACCAATTTGAGAAAAAAATGTATTTATATTATTTGATATTTCTTTTTCGCCAGTTATCACATCTCCATTTTCCAGAATGATTTTATCTATTGCTTCAGTTTTGGTTTTATAGTTGTTTGTAAAGTTATTTATTACTCTCCACATATTTCTGGACGAACCTTCATGTTTTTCAATTTCCGATTTGAAATAATGGCATTTTGCTTTCGTGAGAAGTTTATTCAATTTATTTTTATGGTTTATGTACTTTGATTCAAGTTCTTTGTCATCTGGGAACTTAATATGCTTTTGAAATAATTTATCGCGGGTTTTGATGGAGTTAATCAATCCAAGGGTTATCCAGGGTTTTTTTTTATTTTTCGCATGGACTTTGTTAATTTTAGTAGCTTTCTCTAAAGATAACTTGAATATATCTAGAAATTTTTCGAACGCAGTTTCAGCTTCCAATGACTCGAACACGGTTTTCCATGTCTCTTGTCGCAATAATCTGACGAGAGTATCTTCATCAATTTTAATAATTTTTTTAATGATCTCACTTTCACGCAAACGAACTATATTTTTTATCGCCAATAACACTGGATAGTGATTGGTAATAGATAGTTTAAGAATTGAGGGGAACATTTTTCCCTCGTAATCATCCTCTTTTCCCCTAACAAATATATGGTCTAGACAAGATGAAGAATGCGGAGTCACTCTGGTACATGTATTTATCAATGATACAAAACCTTTTTCATAGAGCATATTCAGATAGTCGTCTGATTCATTGCTCCCATCTAGAATATCAAAATTTAGATCTCCAATAAGAAAAGTGTATTTATATTCATTGTAATTGTGATGGATGAGGGTGTCTGAAAGTGCATCAATAAATAAAATAAACATAAAACAATACACTATTGAACACTTCGATTAGCTCCAAAAAATCGCAACAAATCATCAGATCAACAACTTCCTCACTGTAAAACGGATTTTTGGCTATGCAAATATGCAACGAGTGATACATTGTGACGTCACTCGTAAGTGGTGCCGCAGTTCACGGATAATAGAGTATACGGTCGTTCAATGCCACGTCATTGACTTGTACATGTCACTGGGTAACCAATCATAAAACATGATTTGAGCAGGGCTGAAGTTTAAAAATGACACCGGCTGACAATCATGTTTTCTGATTGGTTACCCAGTGACATGTAAAAGTCAATGACGTGGCATTGAACGACCGTATACTCTATTATCCGTGGCCGCAGTTGCCCTTAGTTTAATATGTTCATGCCGTTTCAGGCGTGGGGATCAATCCTCTCACTCTAATGCCCAGTCCATGTTATATTACGTCAATGGATGAAGGCGAATATGACTTGTCTTGTAACCACAGAACTCATGGTTTGTTCTGGTTCTGAAAAATTGTGGTTCTCGGACGTCAGGATCATGCGCAGTTAATAAAGAGCGTTCTGGTTTGTCGAGGACAAGTTCAGATTGATGAATCCTCTGTTCTGGTTTCGCATTTAAGATGATCTCGGACCGTCCTGAACTATCACGACTTGTTTTTGCTCTTGAGCGAGAACTGATGAAAACTGTTCTCGATGCGTATGCGCAGTCAAGTTCGAAGTTCAAGTTGCAGGTAGGCAGGTAGGGTAGGTGTTTGTTTATAGTTTATTAAGCTGTAAGCTCCCCTACTTACTTTTGGTTTGTATGATTTATACAAATCCAAAAGTATTAGGATTCTCTCCCTGCTAAAAAAGTTATCTCCATCCCTATCGTCATTTTTTTCATTTTGTATTAGAAACTCTGACAACTGATATTCTTCTGAAAAATATTTATTTTTCAGTTATATCGGGAACATGCACTTTTTCACTCAATGTTTACCTGACATGGTACCAAAAATAAAGAAAAATAATGAAAATATACTAAAGAACGTTTCAAACTGCGATTACGAATGACGAACAAACAGTGAACTGAGTGAACTTTCAAAATCCCAAAATACTTTTTAATGGCAGCCAACTCAAAACTTCAAAACTCAAACCTACTGTGTTGAAACCAATAATTTCCAAGCTGCCCACTTGTCAAATGAAAGCTCCCTGTATACGAAAGATGGCGCAGTGGTCACTCAAAAAGAGCGTTCTGGTTCAACCAAGTGTTCGAGACTATCCTGGACTGTCTGAGATTTTTTGCTTCTACGCATCATGTCCTGCGCAGGTTTGAAACAGTTCTGGATCTTCGAACCAGAACAAAACTATTATGAATTCTGTTCTGTGCTTGTAACTTGTAATTGGCAGTTGGGTTGTCAATGTTGTCATTTTGTGAAATTCCAATAGTTAAGTTAAGAATTCATGTAATTATAATGAAATGATTCAATAATCGAAAGTAGATTAGAATTCAGTAATGGTGGGTGATTTTGTTTCAACCTGAATTCGGCCTTACCGTCTTATTTTTCAGATGCAGTTTATGCTATTATTCAGCCGACAGGGCAAATTGAGGTTACAGAAGTGGTATGTGGCTCATCCTGATAAACTGAAGAAAAAAATTACAAGAGAATTGATTACTACGATCTTGGCCAGAAAACCCAAAATGTGTAGCTTCTTGGAATGGAGAGATTTGAAAGTAGTGTATAAGAGGTAGAAAGCCCATATTTGCAGGATTACAGTTATATTGGATTATTTTCTTTGTTTCAACCATAATTTAGGCGGGTTTATGCAGCACTTTTATGCAGATAAATTAAAACAAACTGCTGACCTAACCTATCTTATTGTTTCTTAGGGCCAATTTATACATCTCTGTTTAAGGTTTAGTCCTTTTTGTGCCTTCCCGTCAATATTGAAAATGAAGAATGTTTTCACGGATGTTGGAGTATTGAAAATAGTCCTTTCGGGTATTAATCCATGTGTGAGTTGTTCAGGAACATTTGAATATTGAAAATGTTACTCAGGCAGCCTATGACCAATAACCACCTAATTCCATAAAACAGAGTGTGGATATAACCGTCATTCAACGATTTAGGACTAAAACCGAGATGTGTAAATTGGCCCTTAGATTTTCATTTCTCATTAGTTTTATCAACATCGCATCTTCGATTGGCCTTTTTTATTATTTCACATTCACCAAACCAAGTTGGTTTGTAGATTGTTTAAATTTGGTTTCGATGTTACAATTTTGAAATGTGTCAGTAATTTTCATGTCATTCCACTGTTCAAAATATGCGCCAACAATGGCGCACTAGTGTTGATATTTAACCCTTTCTATACGCAGGTGCATTTCATAACGTGTACCGCCTGTACGCACGTTTTTGCATTTGGCGTGTACGTCCGACACTCGTATTCGAAACCAAAAAACACCAAAAAAATATACTTTATTCCTATACAATATAACGAAAATAACATTTTTTTTTCACAAACTTAATCAAAAAAACATTTATGGAACTTTCAAAATGTTTTTTTAGTATGATAAAGTTCAAAACATGGAACCACACATAGACCTACATTACATATATCACATTGATAGGTAGTTTCTTTAAGTTTTTGTTTCATAGACATAGAACATACTGCGCATCTTCTAACTGGAATTTTCGCTGTCGGGTTTGGTTTCGGTATTTTTCTAACGAAGTGTCTAGCTGTAAGCCGTAATGGGTCTTCTGTTTGCCTGTGCCTAGGGAGAGACGTTGTTGCTTCTGGTTCGGTGTATTTCTGGAAAATCTGTCGAGTTATTTCCATTTGGAAGTCGGCTATACTACTTGTTTTCTTATGTTCCAAATCATAAAGCGCATGAGAATTTATGATAACCATATCATAGAACTGATCAACATATCAGTTTGATCAACTCCCCCCATATTTTCATTATAATCGAGGATGCAATTGGGTTTCATCACGTCAGACCCATATTTACATTTCTTGCGGGACATACCATAGTCATGTGCTGTTGTTATCATATAAATTTCTTTTTTATCGCACCATTTCAGAACAAGATGTGAACCACTAGTTCGAAAAGTCATCTCACCTCTAGCCAGTTTGTCTGACATCTTTGGCATGCATTTTTTTTTTTATTCACTGTTCCACAAACGTATGTTTTATTGTCATGTAATAATTTTGCCAATCCAGGACTATTGTACCAATTATCCATGTATAGACGGGATTTTTTCCTAAATAATGCTTCATCATCGTAAGGACAATCTGTCCCGATTTCCCTATTATTTCAATTTTTTTTTTAAGGGATCCAGATCAGTACCAGACCCAGTATAAACAATGAAACTTAGGCAGTATTTCGTTGTAGAATCGCACAACATGAATAATTTCACACCAAAGCGATGTCTCTTACTTTTTATGTATTGCCTGAATGACAATCGACCTCTGAAAAGAACTAGACTTTCATCCAAACATAAATTTTGGAAAGGCAAAAAAACTTCACGAAATCTTGTATTTAGGTGGTCTACGACGACTCTTATCTTATACAGCATATCGTTATTTGGAGGTATTGAATTATCACAAAAATGAAGAATCTTCATGATAAAGAAAAATCTATCTCTTTTCATCACTCTCGCAAAATAAGGCATTTGTAGCAATGGGTCAGTGGACCAATACTCATGAATTCTCAATTTCTTGCACCTAGTGATAAGCAGTGTAAGACCAAGAAAGGAAAAAAATTCATTGATTGAAATTTGCTTAGGATTCCGGTGTTTCTTGGTAAAATTTTTATCAGCATTGCTCGAGTACAACATTTGTCTATTACTTTCGTCTACGATTCTCTGAACAAAATCTCGAGAAAGGGATAATTCATAAAGATCCAGTGGTTTTGACAATGCTGAAAGAATAAAAAATATGGATATCCGAATACAATAAATAAATTTGGATATCTTACCATTTATTTCTGGGATCTGACAACCACTTTTGTTCTCTTCAAATGAACCATGAATGATAGGTTCAAATTCAGGATTGTGTGTCCAGTTGAATGAAAATGTTGAATGTTCAGGTCCATCACGTTCTGCTACTTCATCAGTTTCCATTTGGTCTCTGTCATCATCTGAGTCACTTTTCTCATTATCATTTGGCTGAAAATCTCCGTCATCTGGCGGAAAAACTTCATCTTCGGGCGGAAAATCTTCGTCTTCACTTTCCCCACTGGAGAATACAATCTCCACATCACTATCATCAGCTAAAGTAAGTCTATCTGCAATTAGTAAGGAACTGCCGCGACATATTGACAGTACCAAAAAATGCACAAAACTGAAGCACGTGTCGCGATGTTACCGCCACAGCTACAAAAGTGCGCATTTGCCAGAATACATTTTAAAGCTTCTATTTTAACGTAATATATCCGTCGTATCCATAGGATACTCGTATAGCTGTCCAGAATATTTTGAAAGTATACGTCACTCGTATCCGCCCCGTAATGCGTATACATGCGAAACTCGTATCGAAAGGGTTAACAATCACACTAGGAAGATAAAAGTTGACCAAGTACTAACTTGGTTTAGTTTTAGGTAATTAGTTTTAATTTTCATGCATGAAATGAACCATTTCAAATGAGAGGTTCATCTTCTTAGTTAAACTTGAAGTGTAAATGTAAATTGTAGTTTAGTGTAAATTTGTTCTGCATAAATCCGCCCTTAGACTGACGTAGGTAGTTGAGAAATCGGATTGTTGAATGGAACCATGTCATTTGAGTTTTATATGTGACAGTAACTCCATGTATCTTTTTGTAGATATGCCAGTTTATACTTCTGCTGTGCAATTGAGCAATGTGACAATGAATTGTTGACTTTGGAAATCATCCACCGCTATGTGGAATTGCTGGACAAATATTTTGGCAGCGTATGTTGTCTGTGCATTATTTTTGTATTTGAAATTTTCAATCATATGTTTCTGTAGGTATGCGAATTGGATATCATTTTCAACTTCGAGAAAGCATACTTCATACTAGATGAACTTTTATTAGGTGGTGAAGTCCAGGAAACCAGTAAGAAGAATGTTCTCAAAGCCATTGCTGCTCAGGATCTGTTACAAGAGGTTAGTCATGGAAATGTTGATCTGTGATTTCTGAATATTTCACATCTCAGCAGCTAAGATTGGGTCTCTTTGGTGAATGGAAAATTCAATTGCAAACATCAGATTCATGTGCATATATATTTGGATTGCAGAGTTCCTCAGTAATCTCATATTGAAATAATAGTAATCATATTCACAATTTTAAAAATCAATCAATCAATGGAGTGGTCCAATATTGGCTGTTTTTCTACTAAATTTGATGGATAATTATGTTGCACTTGTCAGTGTACTCCTTCACTATACTTGTCTATTGCTTGAAATGTATGTTTTGTTATCGATTATTTTCCATTTTGTGCACACCAAGGATCTAAACGACAGTTAAGCCTCTGTTAGTCTCCTATTGGTTAAGTTCTTGCATAAGGTTCATGTTTGGAAATCCGGGCAGTTTCTGATTTTCGCCAATTTTCTGTATATGCATGATGATATTCGAGAAAGGTCACACTCGCTATTTCACTGAAGCATTTATCAATAACTTGAATCAAATTTTATATGGTATCGTTATGTTATTATGCACTAGTCATTGTACCTTTAGAAGAAAAACCCCGTTAATCTTCCGAGAAAAGTTGGAATTTATAAGAGAAATTGAGATCTCGGAGCTCGCAGAGCTTGATAATTACATTATTATCTGAAAGACAAAAAGTGGGGCATTGAGTTGCATTTATATGTACGAACACCTGCATACATGCTCAGTCAAGTAGACGGCCAATTTGCAGGTACCAGGAAGAAAGGTTAATTAAATTAGGATTAGTTTAACTTGAAATTGAATTTTGACGCCCGATTCTTATATATACCTCACAAAATATCATTAAGTAACAATATCCAGAAATAGCAGACACTTTCCGTCAGAAGCTTTGAAAAAAAAAACACCTACATTCTAACAGTTAAATTTTATATATGGTATCTAGGGCACTATTTGAAAACTATATTTGCTCAGCCAGATAAATCACATTCCCCAGACTTGCGTTTTCAAGCAAGCTGGATATCTATATGAACCGATTTCCCCCCCTTAAATTCACAGCCTGCCTCAGTCTACTCTAGTTTTGTTTTTTCTCTGACTGAGAACAGTTAATGCAATGAACAAAGAGTTTCATACAAGCCGATTATCAGTACATGATTAAGCGACTTCGGGAAGCGATTCGGGATAGGTTGGTGATGACAATATCACCAAGTAATTAGTAAAGATTTTTATATATATCAAGTTCAAGTCAAATGACCCGAAATAACATTCTACTCTCGAAAACCTAAGCGTAGTACCCTCGCGCTCACACTCATGGCACAAAATAATATACAGAAGCGAAACGGTAACCTAACACAATTGTCCAAAAAATATTTGGCCTTGATAGAACTTCGGCACTTTCATCGATACTAAGGAATCTGACAATATATCCCAACAACAGGAAACTACACTGAGAAAATTCAAGTGCGTCAAATTAATTAGCTCTTCATCTGAGCCACTGAAGTAAAAGCAATAGAATATTTTACTAGAGTGATCGAGAACAATTTACGCTCTCATTGGTACACTTGGGGAAGGCGTGGCTTTTACCGAATGTGTCATTATATTTGCTTCTGTATGGTAATTAATTTTTCTGTGCTCATGGCTGAATATTTTGATTTCCTTCGGGGATGTTTGCTTCTTACGATTTGTTCGGCTGAGCGAATGTAGTTTTGAATTATTAATCCTCTAGGTAACATACATGGAAATTAAGCCTCAGGATGTAATTGGAGTTCAATTTTTTTGAGCTTTGAAGCGTCTGGCGGAAGTTATGAGGTGAGAAATGTCTGGCATTTCTGGATATTGATTTGTTATGATGCCTCATGAAGTATATATATACAAATCAGCAATCAGAATTTAAGCTGAGTTACCTGCAATATCCCCACTTAGCAGATATGCAGTAGATATGAACGCTCCTCAAAGCCCGAGGATCTTGGACTAAGCTATTAGATAACATAGGAATAAAGCATTCAAGCCATACTTGATTTTTTTTAAATCAGAAAAATAAAGGGGTTCTACTTTCATAAAAATTTTAAGCTGTAAAAAATGACATTCGTCAAGTAGGAACGTTATTTGAGAAATCCATTGACTACATGGAATTTTCAATGTTACATTTTTTCTATTAGGTATTTTTGGGGGGATTTTGATTTGCATGAGTAGTGTCCAAAATATTTTGAGATGTGTGACCTTTCTTGAATCCAACAGTATGAGGCATGAATTTATATTTATACAATAATTGAAATATAAGAATTTCACTTGTTCCTTTTCTACACCATCAATTGAAAATGCCCAGACCAAACCACGTGAGAATGCGTGATATTTTCCTAGTTAATTTGAAGAGTAAATTTCATGAAATCAATAATTATAAATAACTATAAATTTTGGAAACTTTTTTCTGATTTGATTTATATCTTAGATAGGGCATTCTTAGTTATGTAAAATACTCTAATGATGCGAAGTGTTTGAGGTATGTTTTGAATTATTCCTTCTTTACCAGAATTGTTCATTAAAATTGTCATCTGTTCCTTCAAAGAATGCCTGAATATACTTTTGAATGACTAGGTTTAGAATTTTGGGAATATATTCGATACTGATTGCATGTTATTGAAACTAAATATCTTTAATTATTGCTTTGCATGAATGCATGCATATAAGCTTCTGGTTCATTGCCTAAAATTTAATTACTAAGGCAATCGGAAGTGTGAAAATATGTGCTTACTTATTGCTTCATATTAAATCACTGCAAACTAAGATGAAAGTTCAGGGTCCCTGAAAACTTTTTTATGATACTAAAGATACACAGAAATGTGTTTCATACGGGCAGTGAATTATTGATTCAATGGAATTTCATACAGCTCTACTATTATTCAAAAGTTTTTCAATGTTATCTTTCAGGATGAGCATATTTTTTAGGAAACGTGTTGACATAGAAAAGATCGACGTTCACCAACTTCAGTCTAATACGTTTTGAAATTTGAAAGAAAGATAAGACTTGAAGAGCTCATTCTCTGAGTTTTGGTCAGTTAAGTAGTTTTTCGGTCAGATATTCGTTGGTGATGCATCTTTTGCGATTTGGATTCATTACTGATCCAATAAACAGTTTTAATAGTCATGAAATAAGGGTTTGATTGTTTGCTGGATATTCTATGTTGTGACAAGACTGCTTGGTCACCCATTACCATGTAGTATCACCTCATTCGCCAATCGTATTTATCTTTGTTTGTTTTTATTTGTATATATAATGATTTTTTCGTTCTGTTATTTTTGAAATGTTTTATTATTTATTTTGATTTGATTTGATTTGTTTTCGAGAACCTCATCGTTTGTTTGATTTAGCCAGTAAGTTTAGTAACACAATGTCAAACGGAGTTGATTAGAGTACTGAGGTGGATTTTATGAAAGTTCTATTTGCAGACTTAATCGAAATAATTTGGTGTTCCTGAACATCCTAACTTTTGATGGTGTTTAAGTTTTGGATGCCAGCACTATTTCCATTTTTGTGATTTCTTTATTATGCAATTGAGTTGCCTAAAGCTAGCAAAGAATTTCACTCATACAAGTATTATCTGAATGAATTTAATTCAATTCAGAGTATGTAGATGATCATTTGCCCATTTTATTGTGCTATGTAGGCCAGTAGGTATATTGTTCCTGTATACAAATTGATAATAAATGAATAATTTCAAATTATGTTTGTTTGAATTGTTGAAGAGAATTGATGCTTTCGCAGATGAGTCACAAGCTTTGATATGTTTGTTCATAAGTAAATGGACCTTTTTCATACTGAAATATTTAATGCAACGGTAATGGAAGACGTTCTTCATATTTGCTTTGTTGCTGGAAAATAAATCAACCATAGCTGGCAGATGTCAAAGTGGATTATTTTTATTTGAATAAAGAGTTCATCTATCCCTGCCAAATATTGTATCCCTTGAAAAAGGTCCATTAATTCATAATGCAGGGATGCTGGGTGATTAATTTTATGTGGATATTGTGGTTTACTTCAATGTACAGTATGAATACCTAGTCATTTTTGAAGAAACTTTGAGATTAGTCGCCCAATGAATTTTTTTAAATTTGAATCATTATTTGACATTAGATGCCTATAGGCAATGAAGATCATTACTATATTAGTTTGACTGATTGTTGAAATATAATATAATTTGTTGAGGATAGATGTTATGACCTTGCATCTTGGCCAAAATCGAGAAATTTAAAAAAAAATTGACAGGAACTGATAACTGCTTCACAAAATTATTCCTCACTATGCCAATCCAATTAAATTATTTATTGAGTGCTTAACACAGAACATATATTTAAGTTGAATGAAAAATAAAATAACTCAAATTATTTGTTATCAAACAATATGTGTGACATTTTGAAATGATTATTCCATTTAATGGGCATGTTTATGCTGAAATATATCCACACCAAGACTAAGTATAAAAGCGTTCGAAACTATTGAGAATTCATATATTTTTTATAATTTTTTTTCTAAGGACGAAGCTGTTGAAGGAGCTTTGAGAGATATTGGGTTGCTGTAACAACTTTGGACGACTGCTATTTGAACAGCGATTTTTTAGTTCAAATCACTTGCCATGGAATGTGTAATTCTTGGATGTGCCTAAATTTTTAACAAAAATAATTTTATCGTTGTGATACCTTGAAATTTTGATTGAGAACTTCAAATATTCCAACTATTTGTGTCAAAACTGCACCTTTCTACTTTTATGTCAAAGATATTAGCCAATAATATCCTTGTGAGATCGAATTAGTGATCCATATTATTCCACTTTTTGAATTTAAGGTATTTGTCAATATGCATTTGGCAATATTTATGATAACAATAATATAGGTATATTATTTGTTGACTGTTGTCAAACTTATGGAGAACTATACATTTTTATACACATGTTACTAATTAATATATGTATGTGCACGATATACTTAATATATAACTAATCTTGTAACTGTAGTTAACTTTTTTATTGAATGTTTCGACTTTTGCCAAACTGTAGTGGATGTATATAGAATTCAAATGGATTTTTGATTTATTCTTCCTTTCTCTTAACCCCCTGATTGGACTCCATAGTGAAGGTAGTTAGGGAAATTAATCGTAAATTCAGTCACAATTGATGATTTCTCAGCATCATCAATATCATGTTATTGTTCCTTTTTTGGTTTGAGGGCCTTTTATTATGGTGTCTGGTCACTTAAACGGCATTTTCTTACTTTTTGCAATCGGGTGGTGAGTGTAGAATTTTTCTTAAAGCTTCTTATCGAATACACGTCAATATGAAAGTGGATAAAGAAGTGTCTTTCGAGGATTCCAAAGGAATAACCTTTAGGTATGTGAAAATTTTTCCATTCCATCCACGTTCATATTGATGTTGATTCATATGAAAAAGTGATGCTCTGATTTGTTCTAGGAGGAAACCCCGCAAGGATTTTTCGACGATCACGGTCTTGGATAAGAAGCGACAGACAACTGGCGTTTACTACTGTCGAAATCTCATCATTTAGTTGTTCATCTTGTAAGCAATAGAGCATTAGTATTACGGACTACTATGTAGTCAGTCAGAAAGTATTTCCCACATGTTTTAGTGAATTAGTTTACACAATACACGGCATATTCTCAATTTTGGTAAAAGGTATTACTTTGCAGTATTTCTATTTGAAAATACCCACCAAATTTGTAGTTGTTGGGGTGACAAGTTCTGTTCGAACTCTCGAGTTGACCTCAATGTCTCAGAATAATTGATCTACTATACAGAAGCGAATCCAATGACATACTCGGTAAAAGCCACGCCTTCCCAAAGTGCACCAATAAAAGCGTACTGAAATATTCTACTGCTTTTGCTCCAGTGAGTCAGATGAAGACAGCTTATTTCTATTGTTGGTATATATTGTCTGATTTCTCATTGTCTATGAATGTGCCAAAGTTCGATCAAGGTCAAATATTTTTTGGACGATTGTGTTAAGTTGCCGTTTTGCTTCTGTATATAGTAATTGAGTATTCTGTGTTAACGTCCTAATCATAGCTGCGCTTTATTGTTGCTTATCTCATTCTAGATTAGCTAATCTGTTAATTTTTCTGGCAGATCAACCGCCAAAACTTCTTTGATGTTCTTGGTCGAGTTTAACATGTTCACACTAAAATGTTCGAATGTATGGCTTCTTGACTGAAATAATGAGTACCGAGCTCTTTGTCATCTATTCCGACATTGAAATCAATGGGTGCAATATCTTTATCATTTGGAAATGCTTCTTCAGAAAGATAATTCCAAAACTGTTACTTCGACAAAACCCGGATCACACTTACAAGCTGTTGTTTTTTTCTTGTACTAGGTCGATCATTCCAATCCCGATTTGACTACAAAAAGACGCTTATGTAAGAGAATTTGATGATATTTATATCATTTCTACAATTAAAAAGTGGGCAGTTACATTTATTCAATTGCATGGAGTTTTGACGAGAATTAAGCATTTTTCGGTCATCTCAAGGATTATATAACCGGAAAAGCGAATATTTTAGCATTATTGGAATTATCAATAATTCAAAATCTTTAACAATTTTTGTTCTCATTTCTGTATGGAGAAGTTTCAAATTCTTCTCATTTTCAGTTCACGATATGCAGTATATAACAGTATTAGGTTCAAAACAAAATGCAACTTATTCAATCGCGCTATTCATTGCTGATATGAGAACCACTGAGGTTGAAAATGTATTTTGGTTGAAATATCAGTGATTGTGTTTTCGTTGATCAGACTCAAATATGTTTAATGGCATGTAACCGGATTTGGGGTCAAGCCATAGAACTCTGTGAGTTCTATCTGCATAACTACTTTTCTTCGGCCTTCAAGCCCGAAGAAAAGAAGTTATACTAATAACCTCGGCCGTGAAAGCCTTAACCATTTTGTCAGTTCTATCTGTTCTATGTGTCCAACAAACTTAATAAACCAAAATAAAATGTTCGTGTCCATTAGTTACTCCACATTGTTAGATTTGGAAGAGAAATATTTAAAGAAGATGGTGACAAAACCGTCGAAGCATCAATTAATATATTAATAAATTCAAAGTATGAAATCAATAAAAAAGATAGCCAAATGACAGCTGATATAATAACTCCATTTTATGTGAGGCTGGTCCATTTACTATGAGCTTTCCAGAATACATTCCATTGAACGCTGTTATGTTTCGATGAAATTTCTATAAGACGGTATAATTTTTGCATGAATAATAATTACTAACTTTTAATGTTTGAATATTCAATGGTTAAAGACATACTGGTAAGCTGGTCATAAAACAGTTTTTATACCTTCTTGCATCTGAAAAGTGTTCTTGAAATAATTCGAAATTTTCTTGAATTATTTCCAAATTCATGAGAATATTATCTGGTGTATTAGAGGAAATACTGACCTTGGGAGGAATTCATGAAGTTGACACACAGGTATTAAAAATGGCCTATAATATCTCACCTAATAATCTGATCTATTTTTTGTTATAAGCTGAGAGTCGCAAAATTTTAGGATTACAATGAAACATTTTGCTCAACTTGTTTTGCTATATTTGAGATTTTATTTTTGAAAATTATAGTATTTCAATAACAAAATACGCTTATTGGTTTTGTATCTGCTTATTTATTGTTCATCTGTCTTTCGTCCATTTTTGCTTTTTGTACTCGAATGTTAATAAAAACTATATATCTGTGTTTTTGTTTCAATATTCGAATGTTGAAACTACCATCCTGCAGAATCATTCACATTTTCTTCTCCGACCAAGGAAGGTCGGTTACAAGTCACTACCGATTGAAGTTTGCTGGAAAATACTTTGGATTCATTAGGAAAACAAGTCACAAGAATTACTTTTGTCCATAACTGTATGTCCTCGATACCTTCACATACCATGTCATGTGAAATATTTTTATGCAGTTGGGTCGATTGATCTTACCCCCTCCCATTATCAACTTTGTCAACTGTAATTCAGAAGATATCAATTGTAATTCAGAATAGTCGACTCTAATTCAGATCCTGTCAATTAGTCAATTTTAATTCAGATCCTGTCAATTTTAATTCAGAATTTGTTAATTGTAATTCAGGAAATATCAAATGTAATTCAGATTATATATTCAATGGGGACGATCAGACCGTTGGATATTGGATATCGACAGATTTTGGTGCCCCATTTTCGCATACAAGCCTCGAATTGGGTGGAAAAGGACATCGATTCTGAGTATAATGAAGGAGAATTCACGCGTGGCTCCTGGGGAGAACATATGAAAAAATCGATTTTCCAAAATGGAAATGAAATGAGTTCGGCGCCCATTTTCCCACATGTTCACTGAAATACAATTACCGTGTTCTTGCTTGGGGCAGCCACAGTGTATCAGTTAATTTCTCTACATATATACATTTTAATTGTGAATTTTCTGTATATTCTTTGTGTTGTATGAATAAATATAATTAATTTATATTATTGAATCGAATAGTAGCAAAAAATACCCAAATATTACATATTCAAACTTATTGAAGGTATAATATACCTAAGAAGGAATGATAACCGAATGAAGATATCATTATTAACAAGTTTATAAAAACTCTGCATATAATATAAAAATTCCTATAATTTTTTGCAGCTTTTTCATGCATAAGTAATGTGGTCATGTGTGACACTCAAACCTTACGTGATATAGTCTAAGAATCACTTTTTTTCTTAAATATGCAGGACTGGAGTGGGAAAATAGTGGAGATTTTTATTATATTGTGTCAGCTCCTTGTTACATAAATTACATATAATTAATATGATGACCATGTCCGACACTCAAGCCTTTTATTATTTAGTTTTAGAATATCATTTTTTTAAAGTATATGCCAAACTTTCAAATGAAATATATTTCGATAATTTCACTCCGAAGTCAGAATGGCAGTTCGATGAGACATGCTCTCTATCCTGTACCTATATATTCCGTAGATCAGTAAATATCAATTTTCTTCCCTTTTGTTGTTTTCGCAGTGTTCTCAGAATTGTCGTGCCAGTACTGAATACCTTTTGTGTTCTCGATCAAACGTATACGTCTGCATATCGTTCATTATCTGAATTACAATTGATGTTTTCTGAATTACAATTGACAAGATCTGAATTACATTTGATCAATCTGAATTACAGTTGATATTTTCTGAATTACAGTTGACTATTCTAAATTACAATTGATATCTTCCGAATTACATTTGACTAATCTGAATTTACAATTGATTCTGAATAACATCTTATACTATCTGAATTACAATTGGAAAAGGTGTAGTACTGCAAAATCAGTCGAGAAATTAGTAAACTCAAATACGGGACAATATGGTTATTTCTCAGATAAAGAGAAATTTTATGAGGAAGTGATTTTGGGCTTTTTCTTCTCCCAGTCAATACAAGAAGAAAACAAAGAAGTATCATCAAATATTAGCAAACACCCTGCGTTGATAGTTTTCATTTACTTACAAAAAGGAAAGAGTATCTGAAACAGATACTCGTATGCTTGCCTTACGTCCAGCTTTGACTTAAGATAACATTGGTGGCGAGTGAAACTAGTGTTAAAAATGAAAATTTGGCTGCTGATAACTACTCAGGAACGGCTAGTCCAATATTGGATGAATTCTAAATAGATCTTTCAAAAGAGGGATGACATGACATTTTTGCATTTTTCTATTTCTAAACTGTCATATGCATCGAGCAGCCTACTCATGCACCTTCTCGATTTTTTTCATTGATTCTACAATCATTTGCCAGAGCATCCTGGGAGTTTTCTACACTTCTGTCTTATGTGTGAAAAATGTTCCTACAAGCGGGTTTTTATAGCTCGTCGACTCTGGGAAATGTATTTATTGTTGCAATATTGACTACTGATTTCATATATCTCTCATTTTTCTGCGTTTTTCACTCAATTTTTTGGATTACCATGGACTTGCTGTTATTTTCAAGAAATTCTATATGCAACTTCCATGTTAATTTTCTCGAAAAACCTCTTCAAGTCCTCTCACTATAAATTTTTCAACCGATCACTCATGTAACTGCAGCTACATGCCTTACCATTTTTAATTTGTCGTATGACTTATCTTTATTCAAAGGAAATATTATAAACCTATTGAGAAGAAGTTGTAGTGCTGCTATTTCATGTGGGCAATGATTCGCAGGCGCGTATACAAGGGGGGGTAATTACCCCCCCCCCCCTCCCTATGATCAGTCAGTCACATAACATATTACAATATATATTGAAAATATAGGGAGCTATCAAAAAATATAATAAATGAATGAAAATTCAATCACAATAATTTTATTTCATCTTTACTCCCTGTAACCCTGTAAGATCACAGAATCCAGTAATTAAATTCGAAATCAAAATTATAGCATATCTCAGATTATATAGTCTCTGGTATTTCGGGAGGAATTGATTATCACCAACAGTTCTGGAAGAACTTTCGTGACGTTTCCACTTGGATAGATACCGCTTTTAAAAAGTGCGATTCTAACATTATGCCTTTCATTAAAAATTGCATGCTATTGACTTCGACCTGGCTTGACAATATCTCAGCATCGGTTAATTGGTCTAGCACTATACACATTCATTCCTGGGACTTACCCATTGAGGCTGATGCATTGATAGATCGTTATGTTGATGAGAAAAACCTAAATTTAAATTATTTATTTAATTTTTTCAAGTACCGTTTGAACTTCATTATTTTGTGATGGATCAATATTTGTTCCGTAGTTTTCTGGGTTTGTAATCTACCACAATCCGAAAAAATAAGAATTAATATTGGAATCTATACAAGTGTAGAAGGGCAAATTTTCAATCTACCCCGATAAGTTGCTGCGTCTATTGGGAATTCAACATAAGGAGTACTCCCTCTGGTGTCAAATTTTGAAACTATTTATAAGTACATTAAAATCGTTGTTTAAGTTTAAATTCCTATGATTCTGTGCATTCTGGTCGTTGTTTTTGTATATTTTTGTGATTTTTATTATATGATACGTAATAAAAATCTTGTACATGTATATGGTGGATATTCAGGATATTCTGTTTCTGTTGACTGTTACATACTAGTTTTCAGATGTAAAATGAGTGCTTCAAGTTCAATATATATTGAAAATATAGAGAGCTATCAAAAAATATAATAAATGAATGGATGTTGTGTACCTCAATGCGACTCTTGGGCAAAACGGCAAAGTAGTACTGAAATAAGTTTTCATCTTTTTCCGCGGGAAAATGAAAGAAACGTCATAGTGCAGACTAGTCTAGGATTAAGAGAGTCTATAGACAGACGGCGGGTCTGGAAATATCTCCTGAAAATAGGAAAACCGGTGTCTAACTTCATGAAAGTTTGTTCTCGTCATTTTACCAAGGAAGACTATTTGCCATTCACGTAATCCATGTATACTAGGATACTCAACCATATTCCAGGCATTATTTCTTACAAAGAAATAATCTGAAACATATATTATATATCAATAAAGGCATTTTTCATCACTTTTGACTCACATCAAATCCAATATGAAAAAGTAGTAGGTTATTAGCTAGTGATCCAAGAGAATGACAAATTTAGTGTTCCTGGAAATGAAAGAAAAGAATTGTGATTATTGTGAATCATTCCAGCCCACAAAATGAATGTTTTTTGCAAGGTGATTGTACAAGATTCCTTTAAAATGAGTATTAACAAATGATGCTGTTGTACGACCTGGAGAAATCACTTCACTTGAGTCTTGAAATGAAAAATAGTGCATGAAAAAACTGAAAACTATAACAAAATGAAAATATTCAAAGATAAACCGTAAAAACCCAAAGACAACAATGATAACAATGTACTCGAGAGTGGTTCGAATTTTTGCCACTTTGGCGCTGGCATCTAATCTTGAATTGCCAATTGAAAAACAGTTCTTTCTGGATAGAACAAGTCCAATTAGTCAGCAACTTCTCGTTTAACTCAAATTTTGACTATCAAAAAAAATAATAAGAACTGATATATATGAAAATAATTATCGTTAACGATTCGGAAACTAAATCCACTTCCGTTTTCAAAACTTCTTGGCAAATTCCTTTTCGAATGCAAATATCGAGGCAAATATCTTGTGTAGACAATTGTCGTAATTGGACTTGTTCTATCCAGAAAGAACTGTTTTTCAATATACGCAGCAACTTTTCGGGGTAGATTGAGAATCTGCCCTTCTATACACTTTTATAGATTCCAATATTAATTCTTATTTTTTCAGATTGTGGTAGGTTACAAACCCAGAAAACTACGGAACAAATATTAATTTTTCTGTTGCGTTATCTTGTGTTCAATAAGTATATACTTTTCATTCTACTCAGATTGATATTTAGTATGATGAATACATAAACGAATATCATTATAACGGTTTATTTTCAATTACGTTGACAAGGCAAATGTTAGTTATCGTTGAAGTCTAAAGTTTATTTTTAACGAATATTATTGTTTTCTCTCCTTTCAATTTTATTTATGAAAAAAATGAAGATTAAACAAATCTGACGTTTTTATTCCACAATTTCCTAATAATCCAAGTCATTGTGAAAGGTAAGTTTCTAAGTTTGTGAAAAGGCCAATACGCATTTGTGTTTTGATAAAATGGTGGGAACGCATAATTTTCTCAGTGATTAACCCGGCCCCCTATAAACTTGAGCTGCATGTATACGCGCCTGATGATTTCTACCATACACATCTGCATAGACTAAGGAAGGATTGCACACGGACTCCTCCCTTCAAATTGCTTATATCATTATGATAATCTGTTTTTTTGCAAAATGTGGAGAAGTGATGAAAGTACCCCATTGGTGGGGTACTTTCGGCCTAGGTTTGGGGTACATTCGTCCCGTGAAACTACTATAAACTGGAAGTTATTTATTTGATATATTTAGATGGTGGGTAATCAATAATCATTTAACAGTAAGAGCACAAGTTATAACTGAAAATATACATGTTCTTGCAGTTCCAATTTATTACTACTCCAGAGTTTGTACAAAACTTAACAAGAACATAATTGCCAATTTTATGCTTACTTTCGGAAGCAGTTTCTAGTTCTTCAAAGTCGTCACTGCTGCTGGATTCAACATCGTCCAATGAGATATCAGAATCGCTTGATTGGCCTTGATCGTTTGCAATTTTCTGCCTTTCTTTCTTTTGGTCGAATACACTTCTCTTCACAGTCGGTTTCTTCTTAACTTCTTGCTTCCTCTTTTTTCCCAATTCAATATTCTCTCTGATCAGCAATTCAGGAGTGTCCGTGTAAATTGTAGATTTTGACTTCCTTTTACCACTCCTTGGTTTAGTACTGGCAGCTTTGAGATAAGGAACCAGTTCCTCCAGACTGAGGCCAGAAATTGAAGGTTGCTCTGAGGAGTCTTAAACATCATAAGGTTCAATCATTAGGTTCTCATCATAAGCAACATCAGTTGTTGCTTCTCGTACATCCTCATGTGGGTCATTGTTTCCAAGGGTGGCTAGATCATCATTACGTGAGGTTTCATCTGGAATTAAGGCCCTATCTGTGACACTACTCGCAACAAAATCTTCATCAGAAAATATCAGCCTATTGATTGGCCATAAACCCGTTTTCTTAAATGCGTCAGTGATATTTTTGATTGAAAATGCCATCCGAGTCTGATAGAAGAGACAGTACCTAGCCAGATGAAGCACGGAGTAGTTTCGGCTGTATGACGAATCTGACCCACTACTGCCTGTCGAATGTACCCCACAAGTATATATACTTAGTACTACCTACGATACCCACACAAAACCTACCTAATTTGTGGTTAGACGGTAAGCGAGTTTGTTTTTGAGCGCATTATTACATATTTTTACATATGGCGAAATCGAAAGGCATATATTCCCATCACAAATATACTAGTTGTTGAATACAAATTTGTGAAAAACTTTCCTTGTATAGTCCAAGAAAACTCAATATTTATTAGCAACGTAAACATACACAATTGGCACCACCATAACTTCACATAAAGAACTTTATTGTGTGCCGGAAGACACTCCATGACGATTTTGACGAAAAATTTAAAAAATACTCTTTCTTTTACAATAAGACTGATCTACCCCAGTGCCGAATGTACCCCACTTTCCCCTACATCTAGAATGGTAAGTGGTGTTCTTATTTTTTACTTGATTAATTTCATGCTCCCTAGATCTGCTGGCTGTCCTTGTAGTATTCCTGCATGAACTCCTGCTGCGCCTTCCCCGCTCCAACCTAACTCGTAACCTCGCTACAGTTTTCTGCGCCTGCGTGTCTATAAATGCCGAATTCTATACCATTCTATCACTAAAGGTGCTTCCCAGAAGCCTAAATTTCTATTTCGTGCTTAGAAATACTTCACTTCTCGTCAGCTTCTGATGATCTACAATGCTCAGATACGACACATCTCTTGGGATATAGTTCTCATGTATGAAGCTTGGAACTAAGACATTCATTGAAGCTTCTTGATTCTATTCAGAGAAAGGCAATCCGTCTCGTTGGTGATTCTTCGCTCACAGACTCGCTCACTTCATTGGAACATCGTAGGAGGGTCGGAGACTTGTCTCTCTTCTATAGATATTTTCACGGTCGATGCTCTTCTGAATTGTCATTCAGCGTTCCACCCTTGGCAGTATCTTCACAGATGACCCGACGAGTACAGAATTCCCACCCCTTTGTTGTGAGTTCTGAGACCTGTCGAACCTCCCTTTCCCAGGTATAATAGAGCAGCTAAACTTTGGAACTCCTTGCCGAGATAGGTTTTTCCTGAGTTTTACAAACTTCAAAAATTCCTGTCTCTTGATTCACGCGGTGTTCTTCGAACATTACAGGGATTCCCTCTCGTGTGAATCTGCATATTAAAAAAAATCTTCGTTCCTCATAAGCGATACATCTATGAATGGCAAGTGTTGTTCTTTTTCTATTTGGAACGTGAATTTTATTCTTCTGGGCCTGCTGTTGAGATCTGAAAGGGTATTCACAATGCAGGATATCCTTGTTTTCGAATGGTAGTTTCAGTTTTCCTGCTCAAACTCCTGCAGCGCCTTCTCCGCTCCAACCTAACCCGTAACCTCTCTACAGTTTCCTGCGTCGGCCGCGCTCCGCACGCGCCCCCCGCTGCCAGATGGCGCCACCGTCCCGAACCCGACATGGGCGAGGAGCGGCCGGCGCCGCCGCGTCCCGGCGCTCACGCAGCCGCCGCGGCGCCTCGGTCGTCGAAGCAGCGGCGGCGGCCGCACAAGCGCACTCGTCGTCCTCCGTCAGTAATGGTCAGCTGTGTACGGGAGACTCGGTGTTGGAGAAATGCGCCTTAGGCATGTAAGTGTGGCCGGCAGAGACGAGAAACGGCAGCAGCGGCATGTACGCGTACGGTTTCGAGATCACATAGACCTGTAATATGCGTCGCGGTGAGGGTAGTGCGTGTTCGCGGTGAAGATCTGGCGTGAACGGTGGCTCGGAGAGATAATGGCGTCGGTGGCGGGCCCGCCGCCTCAGCAGGAACAGGCGCCCGCCGCGCACGGCCACAGCTTCTGCAAGAAGACCTTCCACAAGCCCACCTACTGCCACCACTGCAGCGACATGCTGTGGGGCCTCATCCAGCAGGGCTTCATCTGCGAAGGTGAGCACGGACCCTCCTTTCATTGCTCCTGCTATACTGTCATTCCGTCCAAATAGGTCACCGCTCTCTGGAGAGACAGTCAGTCCCTGAACGGTGTTATTACATGCTCAGCCTCGTGGTTTGCATCATAGCACTTGATTTATTACGAAAAATAATCCATTTTTCCTGAAAGCAGTTACTTTTTCGTGACTAGTTGATAATGTGATTTGGAGATTTATATTTGTTTCAACAATGAAGTCGAGTTGCATTGCAGATACACATTAGGTTTGAGACGATACTTGCTAATGATACATTCTTGCATCATATATATTATTTTTTGTCCTAATTTTGCTCTCTGAAGTCTTTCATCGCGTTATCTTCGAAAGTGTAGACGCTTATATTCTTTTTTTCTCCACATTCATTTCACAGAAAAATCGTAGGTATAATTTCTTTAAAGCCAACGCGAAATGTCAATTTTGGGTCATATTCGCGGGTCATTATCAACGTTTTTTTTGAAAATTTACCCAGCTGACAGAAATAATTATTTCAGTTTCAACCATTATAATATCAAAGAAAACATCTCAGCACCTCACATATGCATAGCAAATGGTTTATATTGTTTTATAGCAATTTGCTACATACTAAATGCAAAAAGTCGTGTAACAATTGAGCTCCTTGTCCTCTGAGTAGTTTCATTCACTGGCAACATTGGGAATGGAAAAATGATTTCAGCAATAGCTAATTTCCTCGATCAGTCTATTTGATTACTTAAAACCCAACAATTCGAACGGTTATAATCTAATGAATATCTATTGTTGAATAGATATTACAGATGCAGAAAAAATGAAGTAAATAGTATTTTATATGAGCTTGAACATCGAAACTTTTGTAGAGATCAATTACCCTAACTACTACTATCAATTGACGGTATCAATTTTCTTCTCTCGAAGATGCTAACCTTGTTAGCGAAACGCGAGTCGGGTACAAATAATATCAGTTTGTTGTTAGGGTAATTGATCTCTACAAAAAGTTTCAACTTTCACACTAAAGATTCCAATCTCATCATTTAGTGTGATCATCATTCTATTTTGGTCCAGAAGGGCATATATTATATTATATATCATATTACAAAACTTTCCACAATCCCGCCTTGCAGCAACACGCTGTAGAGCTTCATCCAGGAGGGCTTCATCTGCGAAGATGAGCTCGGACCTTCTTTCCAAATGGCTCACCGCTCTCTGGAGAAATTAAAAAATCGCTCCCTTAGCGGTGTTATTATATTAGCCTCGTGGTTTGCATGATAACACTCGATTCCATATTCTTTATTCAATTCGATCAGCTCTGAGTGCGCAACAAATACAAAAAATTCTTTTGTTCTGAAAGTTTGCAGGAGTTGCTTTTTTGTGTGAGAAGTGAATATGATTGGGATATTCATAATTTTCCAACCATAGAGTCTAGCTTGAATGAACTCATATCAGACTCATATACTTACACAACCAGTTTGATTGAAGATTATTGATTCTTCCAACATATATAATATAATATGTAACAATATGTGTTTTGCCGTGATTTTGCTATTTAAAATCTTCAGTTTATTGTAATTCACAACATATACTATTAAGGCAAAAAGCGTTGCATGACAAGTTCCTTGACTAGATTCATTTTCTGGAAACATCTTGAGTGAGTCAGAAACAAATTAGCAATAGCTGACTTTTCCGACTAGCGAAAAAGTATATAATAGTTATTTATGATATGAGAGCTGAAAGTGATATTTTATTTTGTTAGAAGGGAAGTTTGAGACACGACGCCGAAGGCGGAGTATTCCATCCCTTCAAACAAAATAAAATCACTTTTAGCAGGTATATCATACACTATTTTTTCTACAAACGCCATTAAAAGTCCAAATTAACGCATAGCTATTTCACATTAATTAATTGATAAAATGATAGCTTCGAGAATATCAGTTTTGTATCCAATTTCATCTAATCTATTCATGAAACAAGTTGCCAAGGTAATCAAAAACAGAATTTGTTGATTTGTCTTTGTTTACAACTAACGTCAATAAATCACGAATTATTCTTTCTTGTTTCTACCGGCGGAAATTGAAGAAGCTGCCAATAAAGCTGCGACAGTACGAGTTTTCATACGATCTTTTCTTGAAATGGTGTGATCACTGATCAGAAAAATGTCAGTGGCAAGGAGGCCAGTGAAAAAGTGCTTCTCATTGCATACTTTGAAGAAAAGTCCAAAATATGGAAATCGTCGACGCTTTATTGGTCGAATTACTCTATGTTGAAGTCGATGATGAACATAAATAATCGTGACACAAGCTTGTGGCTTTTTTGAAGCGAAAGGGTGAAGGATATCGACAAAGTCAAATAAATAACTTTCAGCACTAATTCTAAAAATGATTTACTTTCAACACCAGTGTCATAAAATGGCATTTTAGAAAAGAGTATTTACACAATGACCCTTTCTCGCGGTCACAGCTTTAGCAAGAACACTTATCAAGACCCACCTACCCTCACCACTGCAGCGACTTGCTGAAGGGCCCCATCCAGCAGGGCCTCAATACAAAAAGGTCACCGCTGTGTGAAAAGATTCGAGAGTCTGTCTGTATTCTTTGATTCTTTATCCTTTCAGCTTTGAATGCGCAACAAACAGAGAAAACATTTGAAAGATTTTTTTGAACTAATATTATGTGAGACTAACTTTTTTTTATTTATGCTAGGGAAAGAAAATTGAAAGAATCTGCTTCTATCGTGTTGTCTGAGGATTGTTGCATCACGATGAGTTCATTTCATATAAATCGCACCCGGCCACCCCTGTTGAATGACAAAATACCGTCGGTTCTCAGATTTTTGACAGATTCTTCACAAACTTTCATAAAATTGAGGTATTTATGAAAAGTTTCGATGACGGAAACAGATTTGTTTTCCGAAACATTTCGGTGTAGATTAGAATTCTAGACTTGTGTAGATTCCAAAATGAAAACTTATTTTTTTCAGATGGTAAGTTAACAACCCACAATATTTTAGAATTCAAAGTATAATATGGCAAGAACATAACAATTTGCAAGATACTACCTGCAAAGATATCCATGCTGTGAAACTTTTCATTTGGAAATATACTTCTTGGAACACCCTGTATACCTACCAACAACAAGCAATTTTGGTTTTAGAAAATCCCATTTTTTTGTAGCTACTGAATCGTACTGAATGCTTAACCGAGTGCTTAACTTTGTTGAGGTTATACAACATAATTCTCTGGAAATACCAATATTCTGGTTTGAAAGTGTAGAGAAGAAATATTCTCAAATGAATAAAAATCATTCAGCTAATTTTCTCAACAAAAATAATTGAGCTCCTACAGTTTTATTGATACTTATAGTATTTTTATATCCTAGTTTTTCTGTATGTATTCAGTAACATGTTTGAGATATGGGAGTCACAACTCACTAATTTTTCTAGAATAATATTGAGTATAGTAATTTTTTCATCCCAATACCATACCCCATAACTCGCCATAACCGTTGATTGAAATCATCAATGCCTATTATATAATATATATGCAATGCGAGTGATGTGCTGAATGAACTGAGGACTAAAATCAATGAATATCATTATTGATTTCTTTTATTTCTGACAATATCCGGGCAAAACATATAAATTGAATTGGAGAATTGAGTTATTTGGAACCGAGTTTGAAACATTTATCTTTTGTAGTTGTCCAAACTACTCCAACGTGTTGGATGGCTATTTTTGGTCTTACATTAACTATATAACTGATAGATCGTCTCTACTTCCTGCATAAGTAGGTATAAGAACGAATTGAACAGATAAGGAAACCGCGTTTTGTAGATATGAAGGAATGACGTCTGACATTGAACGGCGTGTGCATATCTGGAAGATTGGTCTGGTTTTTCATGACTATACTATAGCTTCAGACGAAAATGATAATGATTCCTAAATGCTGTGATATCCATAGTATAATATTCAATAGAACAGGTGACATTTCTCTTGGGAGAATGCCAACGTTTTTAAATTTAGATAACTCGAAAAAATACCATGTAATATTCAGAGAACCCGTGATGCTCGTCGTGATGTTATGATATATTGTAGGGTTTCACTCAACAACGGATCGTGAAAAATTTGCAATACCCATTGCTACGAAAAGGCTATCAGTGGAATAACAGTCATGGAAAATTCCGAGAAAAAGACTGTACAGTTTTGTATGCTGACTCGAAGTTGGCGAGTTTGCAAGTGAGGTAGTATCTTCGACTAACACTCATATTTTTCAAATGGAATCGAGCGAATTAAAACTGCGTTTCACCATACAACTCCGACCAACAGGATAACTTCATAGATGAATTCTGTGCTTTTCAACGAAATGTAAGGAATTTTTCCCAGTACAGAAATCAAACAAGGATAATCAATCTAAGAGATTTGATCAAAATTAAGAAATAAGGCAAATTAGCCTGAAACCATTCAAATATTACAGATGTAACGTGATATAGAAAATTTATTAGTGGAAATATATCGACCTCCGCAATCGAAAAACAAACTGAGAAGAAGCATAAAAATTAAAATTTTCAGAAGAAATGGCCTATGAATTTATAATTCATAAGCCTATGCAAGAGGAAAATGAATGATTTGAAGGTTGCATATCAAGGAATAATTTGAGCTCCTATATAAAGAACAACAAAGATAGTACTTCAGTATCAGATAGATCAACAGTTTTTAGGTTATTGTGTGGTTCATGTCTTTATTTTATGTCGGTCAAACGATAAGAACATTCGATTCACGCGTAAAAGAACACAAAAGTAGTTTCCGAAATGGTAAAACAAATTCTACGTATGCATATCTTACCTAATTACAGAGGTACATGAGTTCAACCACGAATTTGAAATCCTTCATTTCCAAAGAAAGGGTTTGGAACTTTATCTCTCGGAGGGTTTGGAAATTAATGAGTGTAAACATTCACAGTTCCTAATGAATGATCAGACGTAGTTGAATAATTCGCCTCTGTTGAATGTGTTCTTTCCAGAAAATTGTACTTCAAGGATGTGACATCGGACCATTAATTTTAATAATTAGTTGTCGGACTATATTCTTATTGACCGTCGGATATAATTTTGTATAAATTCGAAATGTAACATTGTTAAAAAAAATTTATCGAAACAAGTGTCGCGGTTTTGTAAACCCCAATATGTGAAAATCTTACAGGCAATTGTATATTATTTGTTTATAGAGTTTTCGTTGAGCAAACAGGCAAAAACAAGGTTACTTCAAAGCGCTCGTTTTTGCAGAATCAATACTAAGACATTATCGATTACATACAAATTCAGATTTCAGGACTTCTAAGAAATATATTTATAACAACTAGTAATTGCTGTTTTCACATTTTTTTTTTTCATTAACAACATCCCAGTCTATTTCAAGAAGAAAAATTGCCGTTGTACGATAAGCACACCTAACATATGCGAATTTACGTTACCTTATTCTTGGAATGGACTATGATTAACTATCACTAGATTTCAATGGAGCCCAATTTTGAAACTGCCTTGGTGTCATAAATCATAGCACCTCAGGGAGACATTTTCGGACATAGGTTCTCCACCATAGCGGATCCAGACAGGGCTCTAGGGCTGCAGATCTCCTGTCTCAAGCTGAAAAAATTACAGGTTATATAGATTTTTCTCCAGGAGACCAACGCTGAGATCAATATTCTCATTTTCAAAATGATTCATAAATGCGTAGGTAGGAGTAATAATGTTCATCATGAACATTATTGTCTGCATCAATTCAATTAGCATCAAAGTACATCACAAGTAGGTATTGATCAGCTGTTGATTGTTAATTGACCAATAAAACCCGAAAATTGATACAGAGTATGGATAAGTATAACAGATTATGGTGTGATCAGAATCACCAAGAGAAACAAAATTCCCAATTAATAACTAATTAGTGAGGAGATTAGTTGGGAATAATGGCAGATCGATTATTATTTGTTATACATTTCTATCATCAATTGGTTGGGTTGTCTGTTAAACAGCCTGCCAAGCAAGTCCGAATGCCAACCCCCAGAAAGATAAACAAGGTCTTATCGTTTAACGCGCGATTCCTGGCACCAGCTCTTCCTCTCGAGCTGCCTTCTTTTCGATCATTCAGGTGATGGTGAAGTAGTCCACATTTATGCATTTTTAAATTCTATCTGCAAATATATAATTATCGTTATTCACAAACATGTCATGTTAAAAAAAAAGAATATGCTTATTTGGTTTTGATGTAAGGGAACAATATCATGCAGTCATGCATATGCTTTCGCAGATGGGCACAGTCTCTGAAAGACGGCGAGTTTCCATTAAAACTGCTCACAAAGCGTCACTTTTCACAACGGGTTTCAATGCGGGATGGCGGGAAAGTATTCCTATTTATAGTATAAAGGTCAAAACAACGAAGAAGCTCGAAACAGGAAACCTTTCATCAACTTCAGGAGGTAACACATTTTTTTAATGACGTCTGATTGGAAAGCGGAGAGTAATCGTGGTCTAGGAAAGATGCTCAGAAACAAAAGTGCGTAGCCAGAAAATTGTTAAGGGAAGTGGAAAATTTCTGAGAGCGAACTAGATTTTTATTATTATTATAAATATGAGGCAGACTCAATTCGAGTCATTGATATGAGGTTGGAAAATCTGAGCTAATCAATCCTCAGTTATACAGGAAAAAAACAAGATTTCGGATTTTTAATAATATCTGGTTTATTTGAATTAATTTCCAAAAACTACTGTTTGGAAAAAGTTCTAAGGGGTATAACAGATCCACCACAAAAAAATGACGTTCAAACAGTACTTCTAAGCGGTGTTCTATTCCTCGGACCATCTCCAATGGATTTTTGATAACAGGCCCATATTTGTTTGAACCTGCTAGGTCGAATTCTACGGAAGCGCAGAAGGGCCAAACTTTTTCCATTTTTATTTTTTCTTAAATTCCGACTTTTATCCCGAAATTTCGACTTTTATCTCGGAATTTCGACTTAAATGTCGAAATTTCGACTTTTTTCTGGGAATTCCGACCTTGGAGTCAGAGATATGATCCCACCACAGATTCTCACCATCAAACCTATATATATATATCAAACCAGTTGAAATATTCTCATTCAGTTTCCGATTTCAAAAGTAGATAGATACCACGTAAACTGAGATAGTTTACAAAATGGTCAGTTGAACAATATTCAATAGGAAAATTGTATTTGAATGTGCCGGCAACTACTGTTGATCCGCTAATAACCGAAATCGTCGAAGTGAATCCTAATGAATTCGATATGGATACACATACCACATAACTCCAAACAAGTAAGAAACTATTCGAGAAATACTTTCCATAGTCGTTGTATTGGCCATTGATGTACTATGGAATGGCCAGTCCGCTTGCCAGATTTGACACCTTTAGACTTTTTTTATGGGGCTATTTGGAGCAGAAGGTGTACGAAACTGAACCTGCTTCAATATTGAATGTATACGGCGGGGAATAATTGAATATTTGTAAAAACACCGACGTTGCTGAGTTAGAAAATTTTCGACGTGAAATATCGGATAGACTGTTCTTATCCCAAGACGTTTAAGGCAGCATATTCTGAACTGAGCACAGCTTATTTCCTCAACTTATGAAGTCGAACGTCAATATGTGCTGGCCATCATTAAATGTTCCGCCATTTTGTAGTTGGTAAAGATATCGACTTCATATTCTAGGGTTGTAAAGTATTCGTCAGGAGCTTCAAAGTGATGTATCACAAGACCCCCTTTCCATTTAATTTTTTTTTTTCCAGATGGCGCCCAGTCTCCATCTTGAACTTTTCATGTGTACATTTTACCCAAAATATAGCACTCATACATCAATTTCATTATCTCAAGTTTCAATTTTCTGAGTTGACCCGTTCAGAAAATAAAAGGGAGGGGGGACATCAAAGAAATGCACTGTATAGATTGTATGTACATATTGTACATATCAGGACTAAACGCTTAGACAGTGTAGTCCAAATGCAACGTTTCTTCACTGGCGCATCCAAGGGGGGATGCGGGGACACGGCCCCCTTAAACTTCGAAAAGTATGTTATTTGTAATTGATGAGTTGAATTTCATAAGTTTGATGGTGAGAATCTGTGGTGGAATCATATCTCTGACTCCAAAGTCGGAATTCCCAGAAAAAAGTCGAGATTTCGACATTATTAAGTCGAAATTCCGAGATAAAAGTCGAAATCTCGACATAAAAGTCGAAATTCCGAGATAAAAGTCGAAATTTCGACATTTCAGTCGAAATTCCGAGATAAAAGTCAAAATTTCGAGATTAACGTCGAAATTTCAAGATAAAAGTCGAAATTTCGAGATAAAAGTCGAAATTTCGAAATAAAAGTCGGAATTTGAGAAAAAATAAAAATGGAAAAGGTTTGGCCCTTCTGCGCTTCCGTAGAATTCGGTGAAGACATAAAATTTCATTTGATTCGAGAACATATAGATTAGATTCATTTTTCATCTCTTAGGTATACAGCATGTATGAGATAAGTCAATTTCAGTAGATGTGTTTCCTACGGTACATAGTACAAGTAAAAAACTACAGGAAAATTGTGTTTGCTACTATAAAAAAGCATTATAATTTATGAGAAAAAACAATAAAACACACACAAGAGTTTAGCAATGAATAAAATAAAAAAGCATGTAAGATTTTGCTGAAATACGGTAAACAATATACCTAAACGGGTACTTATTTCCATAAGATCTACCCTAGCATTCTTAAACTCATTAATGGAGTAGAAACAATTAAAATTGCTTCAATTCTTTTTTGAATTCCCTGTGATCGTGGATTCTTTTAATTTTTTCTGGGAGGTGATTGAAAGCATTGGCACCTGCATAACTGGGGGATTTTTTATATCCCATTTTAAATCGTTTCAGGTAGAGGTTGCGACCCAATCGAGTTGAATACTCATGTATTTCATGAGTTTTAGTAAAGGAAGATAGGTTTTCATGAACATAAATTAATATTTTATACAAATATATGCCGGTCAAAGTGAGAATTTTATATTTGTGAAAAGTTTCCTTGCAAGACTCGTTATAAGACATATTGAAAATCAGCCTCAAGAATCTCTTCTGAATTATGAAAATACGGTCTACTTCTACAGATTGCCCCCAAATCGTAATATTTGTATTCAGTATTGAGTAAACGAAAGAGTAATAAAAATTTAGGAGATGATTTTGATTGAAATTGTTCTTCAAAGTCATGAAAGCAAAGTATGTTTTATTCAATTTTGTACATAAAAAGTTGATGTGTTCTTTAAAATCTAATTTGCTGTCCAGTTGTGTTCCTAAAAACTTTGTATGTGTGGAGGATGTCAGTGTAGTTGATTCAATATTTAGTATTATATTATTTCTTTATATTTGTTGATGAATTCTATTGACACAGCTTTCTTCAAATTGTTTATCAGGTGGTTGCTATTGCACCAGTCCGAGAAATTCTTTATTACATGTGATAATTTATGTTCTAAGCCCTTCATACTATCCGATGTAACATATAGTGGTATCATCTGCGTATATGAATACTCTTCCATACTCAATGGAATATGGAAGATCATTCACATACAGGAGGAAAAGGAGTGGTCCCAAAACACCCCCTTGCGGAGTTCCAAGTTCTGTTGTTCTGTATAAGTCTTCATCAGCAAATATTGGATATTTTGAATGTTCACAAAAAGGGTTTTTCGTCGCTTTAATAAGGTTCATCACAATTCCTCTTAGGAAATTGAAACAATGAGAGAAGCTCTCATCTTGTGAGTTTTCGAAATATTCAACCTTCACTAACTATGTGTCAATTTTTTCGAAAAAGTATAAAGATTTCAGAAAAGCGGAAGAGAAAATACAGGTTTATATTAGAAAAAATTCACGCTGAAGGTTACCCAAAGATTGCTTTGTCTTGTAAAGTACTCTCACGATTATATTTCCATGACCCACTGAGAGTTGCATTGGAAAAGTGAAGGAAATCTATTTAACTAAACCTGAAATCAGTAAAAAATCAAAAAGTAACTAGTAGATCCTATGTTTCAACATTGGAATACATTTCATAGCTTGGAAAAAGAAAATCGACTAGCTTCTCTATTTGGAATATAGAAATCCGAAACATAATTTTTCCGGCACTTCCTGTCGCGCTGTTGCCAGTTCGAAAGAATTCTCTTATGAACAAGATCTAGTCATAAAGTGACCCCAACAAAATTATGAAATCATTTTCGAAAAGAAAGACGAAAAAAGTAAACGTTTCAGTTCAAAGTTGAAGAAAGTTCTGAATTGAAGGAAATCACAAAAAATGCAATATATAAATAGTCACTTTGCTGTGTTATATTTGTTGAATCAATAGCTTCTTGTTTGTTTCGTGCTGAATTTCAAACTCATTTCACATCCTCTCATTCATCATTCAATATATGACATTTGTCTATATAAGGAAAATTGCAACTTTGATTTAGCTCATCTTACCATAATATATTCATGATGTCAATATCTTAGAGGGCAACCGTTCAATTTTATAACAACTGATGTCTTGAAATCACTAGGTATAGCAGGCTGTCTAGTAATTATTTCTGTAGTAATGATATCTTGGTATTAGCAATATTAACACTCATACTTAGAAATAACATTAGAGTACTTCATTTTTCCATATTTTCGGTATACTCAGAATATTGCGTTGATCTTGGATCTTGGTTGCAAAATATATCGAAGAATATCGTTTGTACGAAGTACCTACAAGAATATGGCACCTAAAAATCATAATAACCAAAATAGAAGCCAGGCGCGTATACAGCTCAAGTTTATGGGGGGGGGGGGGGTAATCACTGAGAAAATGATGCGTTTCTACCATTTTATCAAAACATAAATGCATATTGGCCTTCTTACAAACCTACCTTTCATAATGACTTGAATTATTAGGAAACTGTGGAATAAAAACGTCAGATTTGTTTAATCTTAATTTTTTTATAAATAAAATTATAAAGTAAAGAAAACAATAATTTTCGATGAGAATAAACTCCAGACTTTAGAGACAACTAACATTTGCCTTGTCAAATGAAGTAAAAATAAACTGTTATAATGATATTAGTTCATGTATTTATCATACTACATATCAATGTGAGTAGAATGAGAAGTATATTACTTATTGAACACAAGATAATGCAACAGAGAAATTTAATAATAAATTTAAATTTATGTTTATCAATTTCTCCCGAAATACTAGAGTCTATATAATCTTCTGAGATATTCTATAATTTTGATAATAATTTTGAATTTAATTACTGGATTCTGCGATCCTACATGGTTACAGGAAGTGAAGGTGAAATTAAATTGTGATTGATTTTTCAATCATTTATTATATTAAGTGACTGACTGATCATAGGGGGATAATTACCCACTTTACCCCCCTCCCCTTGTATACGCGCCTGATATAAGCTCGACCTCAACAATTTAGCAATATTTCGGTTGTTTGAGCTTCTAACGAACTCGAAGCTGGCTTTTGTAATATTATTGTGAAAAAGTCATAAATAGTTAGTTTACATTTTATTTTTTATGCATGGGTTTCGAGAGGAAGCGGCAAACGTAGTCTTTTGAATAGGGCAGAACACTCGGCTCCATACCGGTCCAACGAAACCATAGACGCTCGTGTGAATGGAGTCAAATATACACGCGTTGTCGATTCTGTGGTCGATACCGAACCAGGCGCGTAGATAGGATTTTTTCCTAAGGGATAATTCGGTACTTGGTTACGGAAATGTGATTATGATTTGGGGCTTGTCTAGTAGTAGGTATAGCACCGATCGCATTTTTTGCGCCAGGTGCCAAACTCAAATAAAAACAAAATTGTGATTTATCTGCTTCAATCTTTATTGAAGCAATTTCTTAATGTAAGAATATGCTAAATAAATTAACAAGATAACAATTAACAGTTAATTAAATATACAAATCAAGCTAGATATTTTCGATAAAATATTAAAAATGACAAACATATTTTATATGATTCAGATGAAAGTAGATGATATGAAGTAGGTAACTCAACATTCAAAACTTGAATAGATCTAATTATAAAAATATCAGGTACCTCAGTGAAAAATTATAAAATATAGTCATTTTTCAAATTCATTCAATGAAATTTTTCTTTCAATTTCTTCATTTTTGATGTTGAAGTCACCAGAAAGGGTAAATGAATTTATAAAACTTATTTTTCAACTTCAACCTATCTATTCTAGAGTGAAATCATCAGCTAAAAAATACAAGACAACCTGAATGTAATGTAAAAGCACGTAATTTTATCACGTCTACAATAGTGTTTCGATATTTCCTTGGGTCCAAACAACACCTCACTACTTTTATCACAACTCTTTATCACAACACAATACAATACAATTACTTAAATTGCTCAGCTATACTATCCAAAACTCTGATAAACTCTTTGTACTAGAAATGAACCGCTTCCGTATATATATATAAATATATATATATATATATATATATATATATATATATATATATATATATATATATATAAATATATATATATATATATGATCGGCTAGGCTTCCGCGGTCAGAAATGTGCTGGCTGGAACTTCTGGTTGATCCGCGTCTGGAAAGATTTACTTGTTTACGTTTCGACTCCCATTTCGGGGCCATTTTCAAGACTGAGTGACCTTGCGTCTAGGTCTAGGTTGTCTCACTACTTAGCTGGCTATCATCACTGGATATCGAGGAAACGTAGACAAGTAAATCTTTCCAGACGCGGATCAACCGGAAGTTCCAGCCAGCATATATATATATATATATATATACATATATATATATATATATATATATACATATATATATATATATATATATATATATATATATATATATATATATATATATATATATATATATATATATATATATATATATATATGGAGAATCTTTCAGAGAGGTCTCGATGATGTGTATCGAATTCTCCACCGCCAATCAAGAGTTCCTGGAAAAATAACGTTCTCTCTTAGACCCTTCATATTATTTTGCGATTACGAGCAACAGGGTCGGTGCTAGGAGATTTCGTTACAATAGAATTCAAAATAAACGAATCGAATCGAAACACCGAGCTTCAAATGCTCAACCTACCTAGGTATTTTGGAATGAAATCATGACCTTCAAACTAAGGCATAGACTGTAAATAATGAAAAAGTACCCACTGTTATCATTTCTGACATCCTACCTATCAAAATCTGTTGATGATCAGAAAAATCGAATTTTCCATCCAGAAGTACCGTTTTTAGAGTGGAAATGTGAACTACAAAGTACCTTCAATAAATCAAAAAGCGCAATCAATCAAAAAACACTTCTCATACTCAACATACCTATTTTATAGTTGAATCATGAGTGACAGTTACATCAAATCCATCAGACATGGTAAGCCAATCGAAAAAAAATCACAATTCCAAACCTCAACCTACCTTTTTTGGAGTGATGGATCGAACGACACTCCAATATTGAATTGAAGTGTATTATCAATTGTTATTACATCGTTTACTATTTGATAATTTGTTGTAGTTCCAAGAGGGGTTACTGTCCCCCCGTTTCCCACCTTACCTACGCCGGTGCCCGATATCCGAGTAGGGGAATCATGGCTACGCCCTTGTGAAAAACAATTCGCAACGCGTGCAAACAATCTAATGAAGGAGATATTTCTGAACACATCCTCTCATTCATCATTAAACACAAATACCATTCACGGCAGCAGGATATACATCCTTATAAATAGGCCCATTCGCCGTTAGCGTCATATAACTCAAAGGGCGTTCATCGTTCATAATGGTTAATTCTGCATCGCCACGGAACACGTCGATATCTACAATTCTAATTCCATTCCAGTGTCGGTGGACTATTGTTCGTGTTTAGCAGTCTCATTGAAAACTGCGCTTTATCTACCCCCCAACACGTCAGCTTCGTTCCTCTCGACAATGCCACTGTGTATTTGCGACCATTTGAAAGGCTTTGCGTTGTATGACACGTGGTTTCACTTCAACTTCAGATTTCACAATGACCGTTTTACTCGTGAATTGACACAATAGTTTTCCCGTTGGTCCTTTGACATATCTATAACGTCTGCTGTATCAGTCATTTTTGATCATGGGAAAACTAACTTACTCAAACCTGTTGATGAAAGAATTGAACATCGAAACGTCGGCTACAGATATGGTGTTTTTTTATTCAATACAATTGAGTATAATTTTATTAAACATTTTTTTAATTTTTGATGTTCACGTTCATAAGAAAGATAACTACCTACCACCCACTCATTCTCATAAGCGGCTCAATGCAGAGTTTTACAACAAAATTTCAAGAAGAACGTGCTCTCATCATTTTTCAGATGAGAATAGGAGGTTCTGTAGCATGTCAATTCACATTTTCAAAACAGTTGATTTATCATGAAGTAAAAGAATATTTAAATTTTCTGAAAAAATTCGCGACTGAGTAAAAATCTGAGGAATTAATTCGAGCTCGCTAGAACTATCTGAAACTGAAATTAACGTTATGTACAAGATGCGTGAAAAACCTGGTGCGTTAACTTATATTTACGGCAGCTCATTATGCATAAAAATATAATATATAAAAAGTCCAAGAAAAACACAGGCAGAAAAGTGCAATGGACCAAGAACAAAACAAAATATTTAGAATATTGAATTTATTGGAACTTCCAAAGGCATTCAAATGCTTCAAATCGAAGAGTCAAACTTGACTGGAAGGGAATAGGTTTTATAAGGCGGCCTTGTCTATAATTGAAAACAAGAGATCCTGCCAGAGTTTAGCCAATAAAACCGTCGGTGTTGACATTCATTCGACCAACCGTCACAAAATCTAAGCTATTATAGTCTTTACGAACTCAGTTGAGACAGCACATAACCTTTAGACTATACTTTGATTTCTCAGATCGAGAAGATTTGACCAAAAAAGCACATTATCAGTTAACGCACCAGCATATATGCAAGAAAATAATTATTCATTTCTCATTCTACGTTGCACGTTTCGACATGAGGTTTTTGTTCCCCATCACCATTTGTAAATAAAAAAATATTGAAGTTATTATCGCTTTTTTGAAAATTTGTATTATTTGACAGTACTTCGACATTGTTTGAAACTTTTCACCAGATGGCGTGTCGCTTGTTGAAATCCCAAGGCAAAATCAAATGTGAATTGATATAACGCGACCAGTGTAAAGAAACACCTGATTCAACCAACTATTATGCCTGGTTCATAGACCAAGCTTCTACTTACTATTACTTCAAGAAAGTTGTCACAATGCTAATCAATGGAAACGTTCATACACAACACTTAAACTTTAACATTTTGTGTATGAACGCCTCTATTGATCAGCACTATGAGAACTGTCTGAAGTAAAAGTAAAAGATAAAGGGTAAATGAAAGTATGGTGTATGAATACCAGGCAAAAGTGAGAGTGCCTTATGCAGATATGAGATTATATCGGCATAGCCATATGGAATTGCTCATCTATTTATCTTGTACACGGTAAATTGAACATCATAATAATACATATGGAATTGTGGAAACTGAAGGGGGTGTGGGAATCTGGAGTCTTATATTTTAATGTATGATATATGAAATGAAGTATAAAATTCATAATCGAGAAGGACTACCACCACCAAATAGTAGTTTTGTTACACCTACCGAAATAATAGTTTGTACAACAAGAGTGGATATGGACATTATCCATTTGAGTTGTACAGTTGATTTTTTCTTCGACCAGGTAAATATTTCAGAATCCTCTTTCAAGTTTCATATTGATAATCAATTTTAGATATGGAGTATTCTTTCGATATTTATGAGAACTCAAAGGAAAGCAACTTTATTCGATATTGAACGATTGGTATTGGTGAGTTGGATGGTGACAGATGCGCTGCGACCTGCTTAGATCTATTGTGCCCCATCTTCTGCTATCTAAAGGTGTTCTCGTTTATAGCAGCCCCTCAAGCCTCAATTCCTTCAGGAATTAAAGGATTTTGAGGGGATCTATTCGTGGTATTTCCCCCCCACAGTCAGCTGGAATGGTCCCAGTATATTCGATCTTTTGTGATGTACAGCAAAACACTCCATCAGGATGTGATGGGGTGTTTCTGGATGTTCCCCGCAGAACCTGCAGGTGCTGTCTTCCTCTAAGCCTAGCTTCCTTAGGTGTCCTTCGAGTCTGCAATGCCCCGTTAGAAATCCCGTGATTACCTTTAGACTAATTTTGCTGAGGTTAATCAGTGTCTTCGAGCTTGCTCGGTTGAAGTTTCCGAGGAGATCTTTGGCCTGCCGCAACCCTGGAAGTCTTTCCCAGTGTGTTGCTCTCATTGCTTCTTCCGTTTTATTGAGTTCTTCTTGGAAGAAAGAGCTTCCAAGTCCGCAGAATGGTTCTGGCCCGATCAGTGGTGTTGATGCACCCTTTCGTGCCAGGATGTCTGCTTGTTCGTTCCCCTCCACTCCGACGTGCCCTGGCACCCAGAGGAGGGTCACCTTGTTGTTCCTGCCTAGGTCGTTAAGTTTGTCTAGGCATTCCCAAACCATCTTCGAATTGATGCAAGAGGAACTCAACGCTTTGATGGCTGCTTGGCTATCGGAGAGGATCACAATTTCCTTGTTCCGATTATTCCTGTCGAGGTTGAGCTGAATGCACCTTTCTATGGCGTGAATTTCCTCTTGAAAAATGCTGGGGAACTGGCCCTTGGGCTCGGAGTATTTGGTGCGAGTCCCATTGAATGATACGAATTAAATTAGTAATGTCAAATTAAAGAAACGCCAAAAAACGAAGTCGATTTTGGGTGAGACTCGAACCCGCGACAATAAAGTAGATCGTGTCAGAGGGCTAGGCACTTCAACCACTAGGCCATATGGACTGTATAATTTCAGTTGATTAATATAAGGTGTGAAGAGAAGATGTAAGTCCTTCAATTTCACAAAACTCATCAATTGTGACAATTCAAACTTGACTCAATAAAAGAAGAACAACTTGGATTTCGTGTTTGTGGGTAGACAGATCAGAATTCTACTAGGTTGTCCCTGGTAACCAGGTATTTTGTTCTCTGTGATTGGTGGAGTTCATATCCTTCCTTGTGTGGATATCCAGGGATACCATAGCCGACTGGTACGGGAGGCAATAGAAATCCACAAACACAGGGAAAATTTCAACAGAAAAGAAGAAGCTGTCAACCTCAACCAAATATGGAATCCCATTTTAAGAAAATCGATATTAACTGCAGGTAGTTCTTCAGATAATAATGATGATTATTCCCCGAACCCAGATGAGGTAAACAAGGTAATCAATATTAATGACAATTCCTCTGATCCGAATGGAATAATTAGCACCGCAAACTACCTGAATCGGCATAAATACAACTTGCGAAGAAAAAATCTCCAGTCATCGGAGTGAATTTCAAGGTGAATGAGCCTCTGAAGAAGCTAGCCACTCGAGCCAGCGAAACGTCAGGAAGAAATTCCAAAAAACTACGGCCTTCAAACCCGAATAAAAGTAGTGTTTGTCAATTATAAAGAAATCAGCATATTCACAGGTGGGAGGGAGGTAATAGAAAAAACTATTTTACGCGACTCTGTACCCAACACGAGACGAACATTGTACTGCCGCTGTGCCAGCGTCTTTATTACAATAACATAATATTCGCCACACACTGGAAGTGTTCATTCCCAGAGGCATCTATCGAGACCGAGGTGATTGTTGACGTCAGTTCCTTCTAATATACTTTTGCGTATATGTTTACACAACTCTCCAGGGACTAGCGATGTTGTTATAAGCAGAACCGTATTTATTTTATTCGGGAAAAGCCAATTAATTTCACGTAAATTACAGCAACACAAAAGCACGGGATGCAAGCTTCAAATCGACAGATTGTTTGTTCGTAGCGCCGAATAGATTGGTTACGAAACAAAATTTCCTTAAAACAAAAGGAGGTTATTGATAGTTATTCCTGGACCAAGTGCGATAAGTGCTTATTCTATTGACAATAGAGCGAAGGAGTTTTATCGTTATTTCAATGTTTTTTTTTATATGCAGATTCACACGAAAGGGAAGCACTGTAATGTTCAAAGAACACCGCGTGAATCAAGGGACAGGAGATACGAATTAACATTCATTTTCAATTAAGTTTTAGTTTGTAAACCTCAGGAAAAACCTCTTCTGGCAAGGAGTTCCAAAGCTCAGCTGTTCTATTGAAAAAAGATCTCTGAGCAAGAAAGGTTCGACAGGTCTCCAAATTCACAACAAAGGGGTGGGAATTCTGTACTCGTCGAGTAATCCGTGTAGATATTGCCAAGGGTGGAACGATTGATAAAAATTCGGAAGAGGATCGACCGTGAAAGTATCTATAGAAGAGAGACAAGTCTCCGACCCTTCTACGATGTTCCTATGAAGTGAGCGAGTCTGTGAGCGAAAAATCACCAACAAGACGAATTGCCTTTCTCTGAATGGAATCGAGAAGCCTCAATGAATGTTTTGGTGCCGAACTCCACACATGAGAACTGTATTCCATGACAGGTCGTATCTGAGCCTTGTAGATCAGTAGAAGCTGACGAGAAGTGAAGTATTCCTTCGCACGAAATAGAAATCCAAGTTTCTGGGAAGCACTTTTAGCGATCGATCTCACATGGTTTTCCCATGAGAGATTATCACTGATCGTAATTCCTAACATCGAGATTTTTGATTTTGTAGGAATAGTTACTCCTCACATCTGGATATTTGATGATGATAGACCAGCTTTTCTTGAGAAGAGAAATGCCTGGGCTTTCGTAGTATTAAATTCCACCAAGTTCATCTCACCCCATTCTATTATTTTTGCCAAGTCGTCGTTAATTTTATTGACGGGAATGTTTCTTTGAATTTTTGTTTCTCGAGCTGGTATGGGGACTCTGGAAGAGAAACTGGTATAAAGAGTACTGTCGTCCGCAAAACTATGTATTGAACAAGATGTTTTCTCGAGCAAATCATTGATATGAAGCAGAAAGAAAGTAGCCGCTGGAACTGAACCCTGTGGAACACCTGCATTTATTGGGAGAATATCAGATGATACTCCATCAACAACCACATACAGACACCTATCAGATGAGAAACTCTTCGAAAAATCACACAACTGAGGAGGCAAACCATAAGACGGCAGTTTAGAAAGGAGACCCCGATGCCAAACTCGATCAAACGCTTTCGAAATATCGAGTGCAACAGCTATCGTTTCTCCGAATTCTTCGATTGATTGCTGCCAAATATGAGAAACATAAGCCAATAAGTCACTGGTTGATCTTCGATGACGAAATCCGTATTGTCGATCATTAATTATTCCTGATTTCTCTAGATATTTGATAAGCTTCATATTGATTGCTTTTTCCATGACTGTGGAAATGATAGAAAGCAATGCAATTGGTCTATAATTACAAGGTAAAGTTTTCTTCCCCTTTTTAGGAACTGGCCGAACTCTTGCTGTCCTCCAGGTCTTAGGAAAAATCCCCAGGTTATATGAAAGGTTGAATAATTCGCAAAGTCCATTCGGGGGCATATACTTTCAGAATAATTGCTGGGATTCCATCAGATCCGCAACCCTTATTCGTCTTCGGGTGCATTAAAATATTTCTTATAGTTTGTTGAAAAATTATCTCAGGCATATGACTGTCGACAGGCGTGATATTCGGGGGATCTTTTCCCGATGAGTCCAGAGTAGAATTTCCGGCAAACATATTTGCAAATAAATTGGCTTTTTGTTGGGCAGTGATGGCTTGTGATCCATCTTCTTTGGTGAAAGGGGGAAATGAACTAAAAGTGAAATTTTTGGCGACAGCTTTAGCAAATGACCAAAACGAACGAGAACCGTTTGGACATTCAACAAGTTTTGTACGAATTTTCTGATTATGTGCTTTTTTAGCAGTTTTAATTGTTGCACTACACCTATTTCTTGCGTTAACATACTCAGACCTCGTCTCCAAACTGGGGTCTTGGCGCCAGCGGTTGAATGCCGTTTGTTTCGATTTGACAGCCTCAGAGCAGATTTTATTGAACCATGGTTTCTCAGACTGTGGTCTCTTTGTACTACTTGGAATGAATGTTTCCATTCCCAGAATAATGGTATCAGAGATTTCTTGGGCACATAGAGTGGGATCACCAGATGAAAAACAGACCCTTCTCCAAGGAACATCAGAGAAAAACATTCGAAGACCGTCCCAGTCTGCTGATTTGTAATGCCAGACACGACGTGAGGGTAACTTACCACTCAATGAAGCCAAATACGAACAAGTTGTTGAGATCAAAGTGTGATCAGAATTACCCAAGGCCCAGAATTTGTTTTGTAGCATTTTCAGTTCTACGGAAAATCACACCAAATATGGAATATTCATTGGAACTTCCAGGAAATTCAAATATCCTAGTTTGGCGGAATCACCATCTGTGATCGCTGAAAAACGTTTGCTTCTCTTTCAAGGATGATTTTACACAAATCCAAATCAGTATCTCTGTTATGATAAATGTTTTTCATGGCATACAATCAACTTGATTTCTCAAATGGCATCATCATTGTTTGGAAGTTATAATTTTGTCGTGGATAACCGTTTTCTTCATAGTATTTTTGGGATAGTAACCTGGCTTTGTTGACGTTTTGTGAAACAAATCTGTTTCCGTGTTCGGAACTTATCGTAAACACTTCTCTTCTATGAAGGTTTTTCGGAAAAAATGTCAATTATTTCATTTTTGACATAGGATTCTGACATTCAAAAAGAGTAGCCAGGTGCGGTTTGTATCAAATGAACTCGTTCAGATGCGAATATCCTCAGATAACATGTCCGCTACAGGAAGTGTAGTTTGTGTAGGTTGTGTAGATATTTGTTGGTTTGTGGTTTCTTTCGATAAACACTTAGTGTCTACATGAAGTGTTGATTTCTTGATGATTACATCTAGAAAAGGACGTTCATCGTTTTCTCTATTTCAAATGCAAACTTAATTCAAGGTTCTCATTTGTTAATGTGTTCCAAAAATCTCTCAAGTTCATTTCGACCATGACTCCATATAGAAAAAACATCATCAACATATCTTCACCATACTTTTAGACCATTTGGATAACTTTTCGTATTTTTGTGATAGTCAAATTCAAGTCACACAAGAAGTTTCTGACTTATATGACGTTTCATTTAGAAGGATCTGTTTATAAGTCATGCAGCAACTTTTCGGGCTTGATGAGAAATCTGCCCTTCTACACTTGTATAGATTTCAATATCAGATCTTGATTTGTTTCAGATTGTGGTATGTTACTAACCCAACAAAACTACGAATAAAAAGGCATTGTCATGTTATAAGAAAGATTCATCTTTCACCAATATTCGCTTGAATACCCTAATTAACAAATGAAAATCACGTGAGTTGTTAAGAGAATTAGGTGGCCTAGAAGATCACCAGATACAATACCACAGTGTTTTCCTCGAGATCTCGAATTTGAACCCGGAATTTTGATGTAAAATTCCTAGTATAACTCAGGATTCAAGAAAAATGGAGAAATTTCAACAGTTACAACACTGAGGATTTTAGACATCTTAGTTATAAAAATCTCAACTGTCATATTGTCACAAAGCATCGTACAATTTCGACGTTTGAAGAAAAAATAGTATGTTGTCTAACAAGCAAGGAATGATAGTCATTTTCCACGAGTATGAATCATACTCGGAATCATACGAGTGGGAAATTAGCATTCCATGCTAGTTATACACTATACTTTTTCTACAGCTACAATAGATAATAGCGAAATGATTCAACAAATAATATGAACTTCAAGTTTAATGCCATTCAAAATTTTCGTTAAGGTACGAATAAATGAGTGAATAGAGCTTGAAACTTGACATTCCATGGAAGACCTGATTTACAGCCTTATTCTGTAACTCCCAACGATGCCGTTATCAGATGATTGTCGTTAGCCAACGACTTTTCTAATTCTGTAACTCTTAACGATGTCGTTCCGTAACGACTTTGAGGTTAAAGAGCATCGTCAGGCAACGATACCTAAATGATTGTCGTTTGCGTCGTTATATCATCATTTGTGGTTTCTTCTCCGCTGAATTTTATTTGATTTTTTTTTATGGAGGATCAACGCCGAAGGCAGGACACACAAACATGTAAAAAATATATTAATTCATATTCCATTTTCAGGAAGGCAAGTAATAGACTTTCACGGCAATTGTATTAGTAATCCATTTGATATGTCGGATGAAGCGTTCAGGCGATTATATCGATTTCCTAGAGAATTAGCTCACGAATTATTTTTAGAAGAGATCAATCCTGTTCTGCAGGATGGAAATAGATCAACTAAGATACCAAAAGTTGTACGATTTTTAGTTTGTCCCCATTTTTATGCACAGGGAAGTTATCAAAAGTCTGAAGGAACTGACAGCCGTTGTGCTATGTCCCAATCTGCAGTCGGTAGGTGCATTAAAGAAGTAACCAATATAACGTAGGCAAACCTAGGTGCCATTTTTATTATAATTCGCTTCGAAAACAGAGTTATACAACTTATGATTAACACACCCTTTTCCATTCTTGAAGGCTCCTTTGTGGGCCACCACTCGCATTGAGGCTCTTGATCAATAGTTGCCAACAACCCGTTAAAGCAGTGGGATTGTCTGGATGAGTCTCCCGAAAATGAGTATTTGTTTCCAGCATATCCATGAACAATTCATACTGCTCTGGAGTGGTCTTCATTTTTCTCTTTCTATTAACAGTATTAACTGCTGGTCCTGATCTATAAAATATAGGTATTTTCATATCCGTTCTCTTTTTCAATTGTACTTACTCGTCCATATTCAAGAAAATTCTTCAATAATTCTATGTCTACTCGCCCTTCGTCCACCGTCACCGAAAGACCGAAATGAAATAATATAATACAGATTATGATTTCCCCTTACAGCAAGTTCATTCGAACTATTTTCTCAAATGACAGTATTAACTTAACTGAAAACATTGACTTTCATCGTTGACAAGAAAATTCGTAACGACTCTAGTACGGAATACGTTTTTCCTAAAGAGTCGTTACATATTGAAGTCGTTAATCAACGATGTCGTTGTATAACGACTAGTTAAAGAATAGGGCTGTTATTGTCTGAATAATAACTACAACTGTAACACAATGAAGTCAATGCGTTATCAGATAAGGAAATTGAAGTGCAGGCACACAATGTACCGATACTCCAATCTATGACGGTAAAAAAAGTGTGAACTGTGTATTCATCCCATACAGCACCGATTCGTATGAAAATTTGTATATAGGTTCTACTTACCTTCTATTTCAAAATCTACCCTGTAGTGAGGGTTGCTTTTTTGGGGGGTAAAAACCACCCCTATAAAAAAATATCTAAATTTCAGATTGGAGCATGTAATAAACTGAAATCATATTCATATCAGTAAAATGAATCAATTGATAATTTTTAATATAATTTATGGTTCAGTAATCAGTGTCAGCCCTTAACAACCCCCTTTATGACAGAATATCATCAGAAAATAATAATTAACATGTTATTTGGCAGTTATTCAATTAATCAGTGTCTATTTGCATTCAATTTGAGATTTAGCTTCTATCTACCATCCACTTCAAAGTTGAGGTTGTGCCTGGGGTTGATTTTTATTCATTAGAGGTGAAAACTACCTCTATTCAAAAAAATTACAAAATACTAGTTTTGAGCGTGCAGTCATCTGTAAATACGTTGAATTAACCTTGATAGACAATTTCTGATCTATTAAACAGTTTAGACCCCTAAAAACCACCCTTATGATAGTTTTCATCAAAAATTATATCGAAATTGTTATTGAGTAACCAGGAAAACCAACTGTATGAAAATTCAGATTGAGACTCTACTTTGAAGTTACCTCTGTACTCGGGGTTGCTTTTGATTTTTTAAGGGTGAAAACTACCCCATTAAAAAAAGGTTAAGTCTAGATTTGGATGTGTGATCGATTGAAATCATCTTCGAATGTATTTAAAATATTTTTCTTTCAACAACTTTTATCATTTATAAAAAGTAAATATGAAGAATTGTATTATTCCAAAAAATAAATGTAATAATAATTAGTACTCCTATATATATATATATATATATATATATATATATATATATATATATATATATATATATATATATTTATACTATGTGTATTCTTCAATATACTGATGTACATACTCTAATTTCTACAAAAATTGTTTTTGTTTTTTTTCTCATAACTCGCTTCGTCTTCGAGCAATCAAATCCACCAAAAAAGTATCTTATAGCTTTTTTCAAGAGCTATAAGCTCATTCACATGATTTTTTGGTTCAGATTATATTTTTGAAAACGTTCATGCTGAAAGGGCTCAAAAAAGGTACTTTGCGGGAACCCTCACAATATTTAACTGGCCATATCTTATTCTATTTTCATTCTGCAGAAAGAAATGAAACACCAAAATATTCAGAGAAGAATAACCTTCAATTTTGTACTCTATAAAATTTTGCACGAGATCAATACTTTTCGAGTTATTTCGAAGAAATTGTGATTTTTCGCAGAATTACATATATGATTCTTTCTCTTCAATCTCAATTTTTTTCCAATACTATCCAATGTATTTTCAATTGATGAAAAACTCAGGACTCATTATGAGAACATGAATGAAGTGAATTATGGAGTAACGACGATTTTTTTCAAAGGGGGTGAAAGTGAGGATGAGTTATTCACAATTTTTTTTCAACGAAAAAATAGGATTCAACATTATTTCCTTCATACTTCGGTCAGTTTTGATGCTAGAAACTTTCATAAATAATGAAAACGAAGGATTTTTGAAGGTCTTCAAAAAAGGTCAAATGAGTTTTTCCCGAAAAATGCATTGTTTTTTGGTTATTGTACGTAGAAACTTTCCATTTTGGCGTTTGAAAATACCAATCAACTTTCAACAAGCAATTATTCAGTTTGCATACATCACAAATGAACGATCGCCTTTGTTTCTTCAAAAGCTATAATTTTGCTTTCTGCAGGTTTTTCGATTAGATGCATATTTTTCCAGTTATTCGCGAAAAAGGATCTGAAAACGTTTTTTTTTTGCCTGAAAACCGACAATTTCACTCGCGAAAAAGTCGAAAAGTATTGTTTTTCAGAAAAAACTTCATTGAACAAAAAGTGCTCGGAATTAGTCAATCTATTGGTGGTCTCGGTAGTGTAGTGGTTAGCATATCTGCCTGTCAAGCGGAAGGCCGGGGTTCGAATCCTCGCCGGGCCACCGTGCTGGGTAATAGCACGTTAAAAGGTAAGGCCTCGTTGATCCATTGCTCGCTCAAGTTTCGACCTCTGAGGGTTGACGTTCGTCAGCTGGTCAACAGAAACGAACAACTTTAGAACAATTTTTATTGATTTCCGCACTTATTTCCAATAAAAACATTTTCACCCCCAAGAAGGGGTGGCATCCACCCCCAGGGAGAAAGCAACTCTCGGCACAGAGTAGATTTTGAAAAAGAGGGTATGTAGATCCTGATTCCAAATCTCAGCGATTCGGTGCTGTATGGGTAATACACGGGTGGTTGCTGGTTTTTTTTTTTTTTTTTTTTTTTTTTTCACAGTAACAGACAAAACATGTTAAAATCAAATGCTATTTGAAATAATCGGTAGACAATTCATTTTTGGAAAAATTCATCAATGGAGTAGTATGCTTTCGACACAAGATGGTTTTTCAGACTAGCCTTAAAGCAATGCAAGCTAGGGGCGGATTTGATACTGTCATCAAGAGCGTTATAAAGCTTTATACCAATCGATCCCGGATGATTCTGCGACAATGACAGTCTAGTGAAAGGTTGTTGGAGTTTGTACTTATTTCTAGTTTGATAATCATGAGTCTGTCCACAAGTAGGAATGTTAGTAATATTTCTTCTCACATAAAGAATACAGTGATATAAATATAGACAGGGTAGAGTCATTATTCCTATTTTTATAAAAAGTGGTTTGCAATGTTCTCTCAGAGGTACTGCCATCATTAACCTTACTGCTTTTTTCTGAATTGCAAATATTTCCTGTGCCTTGGATGTTGCACCCCAGTGAATGATTTCATAGCATATGAATGACTGAATCAGACTAAAATATACAAGTTTCAAGACTTCGAGAGAAACAGTGTTTCTCAGTTGACGGAGTAGAAATATGTGTTTACTAAGCTTGCATTTTATGTTTTCAATATGATTGCCCCAGGTGAGTTTTGAATCAATATTAATTCCTAGAAATTTTGTGTCAAAGACTTGTTGAATAGACATATTTTTCATCTTAACTAAGTAGCTGGTATCTATTGATGAATTTTTTGTAACAAAATTGATCATTTGAGTTTTGGTCATATTGAGAACTAGCCCATTCAAATCACACCATTCAGAGAGTTGTTCTGTGGCATTTTGCGCTTTGTGAGGCATAGTTGGTATATCGTCAGCGGATATAACTTCTATCAAGAACAGTCAAGAAAGAGCAGTTTTCAGTTATAGCCGTAGAAAAACGATATTCTTCCCCTCATTCGGTGCTGGTCGTTCGAGCCTCGCAGAATCTGAGACAAATCGACACGGTAGCGACGAGCCGTCCGAAACGGACGTCGGAGAGCGTCGCCGACGTCGAAGCGAGAAGGTATTGATCCGGAGGCTGCAACGAGACGCCACCGCCGCCTCGACACGCAGCCACATCTCGCACATCCAACACGTCCGAAAGGACACTTTCTGCGAGGGATTAACACTTCGAAAACATTTGACATAGTCAGTGGGCATACTTGAAGACTGGCGTCAAATCAAATCATCTTTCGAACAATCTGTTCAGGCCAGTCTCAAATTACCTACACAGTAGGTTTCGGCTGGCACCTGTCAGAAAACAACTACTCCCCTGGCTAATACCACGATTGATTTTTAATTATGGGAAGTCATCGACTTTATGTTGATGATGGCACTGCCTTGCACTGACGAGTGGCCAAATAGCCCGAAACCGGTCTGCAAGTGTGTCCGTCCCTATAATTGAAAATCAATTCTTTCATTTGTATCGACGAAAGCAAATGCAGGATTTACTTCTGTGAAGAAACCTGCACTGGCACCGGTCGGATATAATTCAATGCCCTTCGTGGTATTAGCCAGGGGAGTAGTTGTTTTCTGACAGGTACCAGCCGAAACCTACTGTGTAGGTAATTTGAGACTGGCTTGAACAGATTGTTCGAAAGATGATTTGATTTAACGCCAGTCTTCAAGTATGCCCACTGACTATGTCAAATGTTTTTACATTTTCCTCGCAGGAGGAATGGGCGAATTCGGTTTGCTTTTGGAATACCTCGTCCATTGGTAGATGGCGCAACAACTTTGTTATTCGCATCAGCTTTGGTCGGGGCTTGATACTCTGAATGATTTTGATTTTTAATTATGGGAAGTCATCGACTTTATGTTGATGATGGCACTGCCTTGCACTGACGAGTGGCCAAATAGCCCGAAACCGGTCTGCAAGTGTGTCCGTCCCTATAATTGAAAATCAATTCCTTCATATGTATCGACGAAAGCAAATGCAGGATTTACTTCTGTGGAGAAACCTGCACTGGCACCGGTCTTATATAATTCAATGCCCTTCGTGGCATTAGCCAGGGGAGTAGTTGTTTTCTGACAGGTGCCAGCCGAAACCTACTGTGTAGGTAATTTGAGACTGGCCTGAACAGATTGTTCGAAAGATGATTTGATTTAACGCCAGTCTTCAAGTATGCCCACTGACTATGTCAAATGTTTTTACATTTTCCTCGCAGGAGGAATGGGCAAATTCGGTTTGCTTTTGGAATACCTCGTCCATTGGTAGATGGCGCAACAACTTTGTTATTCGCATCAGCTTTGGTCGGGGCTTGATACTCTGAATGATTTTGATTTATAATTATGGGAAGTCATCGACTTTATGTTGATGATGGCACTGCCTTGCACTGACGAGTGGCCAAATAGCCCGAAACCGGTCTGCAAGTGTGTCCGTCCCTATAATTGAAAATCAATTCCTTCATTTGTATCGACGAAAGCAAATGCAGGATTTACTTCTGTGAAGAAACCTGCACTGGCACCGGTCGGATATAATTCAAATGCCCTTCGTGGTATTAGCCAGGGGAGTAGTTGTTTTCTGACAGGTGCCAGCCGAAACCTACTGTGTAGGTAATTTGAGACTGGCCTGAACAGATTGTTCGAAAGATGATTTGATTTAACGCCAGTCTTCAAGTATGCCCACTGACTATGTCAAATGTTTTTACATTTTCCTCGCAGGAGGAATGGGCGAATTCGGTTTGCTTTTGGAATACCTCGTCCATTGGTAGATGGCGCAACAACTTTGTTATTCGCATCAGCTTTGGTCGGGGCTTGATACTCTGAATGATTTTGATTTATAATTATGGGAAGTCATCGACTTTATGTTGATGATGGCACTGCCTTGCACTGACGAGTGGCCAAATAGCCCGAAACCGGTCTGCAAGTGTGTCCGTCCCTATAATTGAAAATCAATTCCTTCATTTGTATCGACAAAAGCAAATGCAGGATTTACTTCTGTGAAGAAACCTGCACTGGCACCGGTCGGATATAATTCAATGCCCTTCGTGGTATTAGCCAGGGGAGTAGTTGTTTTCTGACAGGTGCCAGCCGAAACCTACTGTGTAGGTAATTTGAGACTGGCTTGAACAGATTGTTCGAAAGATGATTTGATTAACACTTCATTTCAAAGTGGAAAAAAACGATGATTCTAATTTCACTCATGAAGTGTTACTTATAAAGAAGTTTGTTTCCAACTTTGTTTGTTTGCAGGGGGTGATCTTCGGAAAAACTGATCCGATCATGAAAATTACTTCACTAACAAAAAGCTTCACCATTCAGGAGTTATATAGGCTATATTTTATTACGATTGACAAAAAATTGAGTGAGAAATAATGGTATATGGAAATAAAGACGAAGAAAAATGTGCGAGATATGATGCTTTAACGGTGTGCGCTTACTAAACGGTTCGGTATCGACGAAATATATTTTCAAAAAAAATGCTGGATTAGTTCTACAAAAAAGTCCGTGGAACAATATATCTAGGTTTCATGTCTGGAGCACACCAAATTTTTTTCTGATAATATATACATATAAAATGCTTTGTCCGGAATAACTGACTGGAGGATCAACGCACGGCCTAAACCGTTGATCGTAGAGATCTGAAACTTGGAGAGTGTGTTTTTTGTATGTCGTAGGCAACCAAAGAGAAAATCCTCAACAGCCGCCGAGGGATACATTGAGGATTAGCTCTTCCATTCCCAATAAAATAAATGTATCAAAAAGTACTTTAAATGCAATAAAATCGCCATTATTCTCTGAATAATGAAAACAATGATACGACAATGATACGACATAGTTAATATATGAATATTAATGATGAATCTGAACACAAGATTGAATTGAACTGGCCAAGTGTCATTCAAGATCACCCGACTTAATTCTTCCAGATGTCTTCTACGTCTTCGTGGGCTAATTAGTTATTAAAAGTATTGTTGTTAACACTCCCTATAAATGCATATCCTATTTCTCGTTGTTGTTATAGACTTCTGACACCACATCACATTCAAACTTTTGGCATTTTCACTCATGTGAAATTTATACACCAAATTTACGAATATGGTATTTAACTCAGGATATCAACTGGATTCTTCCTGAGGATTTCAGATGGAATATCTGGATTACACCGGATTTCTAAAGTGAAACACTCATCGATTTTCAACTTATTTCTATTATCGATACCACCCCCAAAAATGTATTCAGTAAAAAACTAACAATAACAATATGTTTAATAGATAGTTTTTGCATGACACTTCAATTGTTTTTTCCATGTAATGTTCTGAATTTTATGTTCTTGTTTATTTTTTGTAGTTCACTATTACATAGCGCATATACCCAGTGCACCTACACTGTTAAATGAATGAATGGGGGCATGACCCAGCTCTTCAGGTTGGCTGGCAGTTATTCGATATCTGAAGTTAAGCAACGCCGAGCACGGTTAGTACTTGGATGGGTGACCATGCAGGGAAATACCGTGTCGAAAGCCCGTACAGCTGCAGCGAAATAGCATATCATAGCTCGCAGACAATATATCAATGAGCACAAGATATATTGAGGATATGCCGTTTTTCGGAGGGGACGTAAAGCCGTCGGTCCCGAGTCCATGGACTTTGGGCTCGTTAAAGATCCCTACCTCTGGTTGGAATACCAGAGGGTGCGGCAAAATTTCCGGTTGGGGGAAGTGTGCTCACCGGCGTCGGTGATTGACCTTGGTAGCGGAAATAGGCCGACGTTGAATACAGAACTTAAAAAAATAAATAAATAAATAAATAAATGAATATAATATTGTACAAAATTTTATCTTACGGTTCTCATACTATTATTGTCGAAAGAGATCTTCCTCCTTTAGGGTTTTTCGAAATTCCACCCCTGAAGGGGTGAAAAATGGGGTCAAATTTTGAATGGTCCTTCTCCTTGTCCTCTCTTCCACTCGTGATGGGCTTTGCTGGTCTTCTTCCTTTTCTTCTTTTTCTCCTCCCTCTTTTTGGTCTGGTCGTTGAGGGTGCTTCTCCTCTTCTCTTCGGTCGTGGTGGTAAAAACCCAAAAACTCACTTCTCCTCCTTTCCCCCCCTCGTCGCCCGGGGGCGTTGCAAGTAATCATGGATCGGCTAGTTAGTTATAAAATAATAAAATAGGGTAACTCAGTTACGAAAAAACAAGAGCTTCCAGTAGCCCAACCGAATCACATGAAAGTTCTCATAGATTGATATAATTTATTTGACATCGTTACAATATTTATTTGATGCAGGTCAATCAAGAACCAAGTTTGTAAAGATATCCATATGAAAGAATACTATAAAAACAAAGCAAACTGGTTTTCTTCGTGTTTTTTTGGGGGGGTTAGTAACCTATCACAATCCGAAAAAAATATGAATTAATATTGCAATCTATACAACTGTAAATTAGCAGATTTCTAACCCTCCCCGAGATTATTGATTAGTTAGAAACAGTTCTTTCTAAATGAAATATGACCTATCAGTCAGCAACTTCTTTTATTACGTAGATTTGTCTATCGAAATAAATAGACGTAAAATAGATCGAATTTATAAATATATGGGAATTCTAATTTTTATATGTTTGTGACACTCAAAACGTAAATATTTTATGTTCGGCAGAAAAAGAATAAATATATCGGGATCCACAAACAACGAGACTATAAAAATATTGGCGCCGAAGTTAGATCTTGAAATATATTGACATGAAATTACCGGTATATATTTGCAAAAACAGGGCTGCTTTTGAGCCCAAACGGCGCGTACAAGATGATTACGGTTTCTAATGTGATTACGAACTAGAATATACATATAGCTCTCGTGTGTTGTCCAAAATATATCAAATATAACCTAAAACTCAGTATACTATTGGCATGACTTTTTTTTCAGTATAAACATTTTTTTGGTATAATAACAAGAATTCCCCCATAATACTAGCATATAATTCAATTTCAAGTGGAACAAGGAAAAATAGGTCTTCAAATACGTCAATAATCAGAGAATCCCGAAGTTGTCTGAAAACTAAAATGCATTCAGCTAATTTTTCATAGAGGTCCTTAATGTGAGCTGACCGTGAGAGGTTATTATCTTAATCTAAAATGACACCGACTAGTTCGGCAAGAGTAGTTTGAACTTTATGAGGATTTGAGAAGATTTCAAGAGACTCTTCCCCCTATTTTGTTTTCAGTTCATTGGCTATGAACCAAGACGATGCTCGACCTTCTGCAATATATTCATTGAGGTGGGAATACAATCATTAAGAATATTTTTTGGGTGTTGAAGAAGCAAAACAGTTGTAGTTACAGTATCACAACCTTAACAAAACCTAAACTTTGAATTACTATACTATTCATTGTTTATTTAGTAGTAGGTACCTTATGTTCCTCTGAAATATCTTAATGTGAAAATTTATCTCTACCTTTCCACAAGCACCTATCACTTCCAATAATAATCATTGCATCCAAAACTATTCAAATTTCAGAATGTTACATATAGAAGCCTTTTGCTTGCCACTTGCTTGTTAACTTGTTACAAGGTTCCCAGTTGACTTCCTTAGTAAACATTAATGGTGACACATTAGCGTCGAACACCTTTGTTCATTTTCCTTCTTGAAATAGACAAGTAATAGCTATTCATTATTATCACGCAGTTATTCCTCTCTTCGTACAATCTGAAACAAATAAACAGTTCATTATGTGCTCATCATCTCGTAAAAACCCCCAATCAGATTTTACGACACCTCCATCACTAAATGGAGAATATTCTTTTTTTAAAACATTAAATTTCGAAAATAGTTATGTTTATTCTTTCGTGAAGTACAATTTCCTATAGGACACTATTTTCGTGTTGCCTTGCTCTATTTCTGGAAACTATTTTTAGACTGCTTGCTTATATTTCACCGAACAAGAGTTGTGGTGAAAGCATGCTAGGAGGGAATTATCTGGCGGGGTTGAAGTGGTATGATAATAGCATCATTGCTGTACTCATTATTATAAAGGCTTGATGGGAAATAACAGATATACAGGCTGAGCCAAATTATGTGCCCACAATTGTTGAGTCAGTTATTATCGGAGATACGAAATCGTTTGAATTGGCAAATTATTTGTAACTGATACTTTACAGTATCGAATCAAATCATTTATTGTTCATCAGACCTGTGTTAACAAGTATTGAATTTGTCAATGAATATAAAACTAAAACAACTAATCTAAAATGAATGTATATAGTAAGGTGTATATAAATAGGTAACATGAACTATGAAGTAATTTAAACTGACAGCACAAAAAAATTATACATTTTGACCCTTCATTGAAATTTGTACTCGAAGTATTCTGCGAGGGAGTAGTAGCATTTACCAGTTAGAAATTTCTTGCAATGTATTTTGAAGATTGAATTTTTGAGCAACTTCAGTGAGTCAGGCAAGTGGTTATATAATCTCAATGAGGTTATTAGAGGTCCTTTCTTGATTTGTTTTAGTGAGGCAGTAGGAACATAAAACTTATTCGAATTCCTTGTGACGTATTTATTGATCTCTCCAACAGTTTTGAATCTATCCAAATTATCTTGAATGAAAGTCACAGCACTTAAGATATAGATATCAAACAGGGTTTGTATTTTATTGACAATGAAAAATTGACGACAAGAATCTGTTGTACGTAAGCCAAATATTGTCCTGATGATGCGTTTCTGTCTGGCAAATATCAGATCGGCTCCGGAGCTGTTACCCCAACACAGTATTCCATATACAAGCGATGAATGCACACAGCTGTAATAATAAGCCATCACAGCGTCCCTGTTTGTGTTTTTTTTGAGTTGAAGAATAGCAAAATTCTTCGAACATAACGACTTCGACAACTTTTGAGTATGAATTTCCCAAGAGAGATTCTGATCCACATATACGCCCAAGAACTTGAAGTACTCACTCTGTTCAATAGATTCATTTCGTGCACCAGACCTAACTAGGATACTAACATCTGGTTTAGATGTTATGGGTGCAAATAAAACAACATTCGTTTTAGATACGTTCAGGACTATACCGTTAGTATTACACCATTTTTCCATTGCATTGATACATTTTGTGGATTCGTTTGACAGATCTTGATAACTTTCACTACTCATTACCACTGACGTATCGTCAGCGAACAACGTCAGTAATCCACCCTGAATATTTTGGACAATATCGTTTATCATTATAATAAAAAGTGTTGGCCCCAGTGTGCTACCCTGAGGAACCCCGCTGCTGACTTTCATAGTTCCTGATATAATTTTTTGTCCATTCGATCTGATACAAACCTGTTGACTTCTATTAGAGAGATATAACTTAATCCATTAATCCATGCGAGGACAGGGCCTCTGATGCCATATGCTTCAATTTCATTCAGAAGCAGAGGATGGTTTACAACATCAGAAGCTTTCTGGAAGTCAAAAAAATATTTGAGGCTTTTAGTCTATTCTCAAAATTATTGAGGACTTGGTCACAAAAAGACAAAAGTGCTTGTTGGGTAGATCGATTTTTAGTGAAACCAAATTGTCTATCAGTCAGTAGCTCGAGCTTTTCCATATAACTCAGAAGTCTCACTTGAAATGCTCTTTCGAATATTTTTGAAAATACTGAGAGTAGTGCAATAGGCCTATAGTTGGACATATCAGATCGACTGCTTTTTTTATGTACTTGTATTACAAGAGCAGATTTAAGCTGCTTCGGGAATATTCCCAATTTGAAGGAGTTATTAACAAGGAATGTTAGGACATCATTTATTTAATTAGCAACATCTTTAATAAGACTACAAGGAACATCATCTGAGCCGCTGGAGGTTTTAGAACAAACTGAAGAAATGATGTTGGAAATTTCCTGATAGTCAACAGGAGTTAAAAACATTGAGCTGCAGCTATTGTTTTTGATATTAAGTTCATAGATTTCATTAACTCTATATACGATTCTGTGAGATTATCAACACTCTCGATGAAGAAACTTAAAAGCATTTGCAATTTTCAAGGTATCAGTTATTTCATTATTACTATCAGTTTTTATTGATTGTGGGATTCCTTTCGGTTTTTCACAATATATTATTGAATTTATGACACTTCAAGTGGCACGAGATTTATTAGAGGCATATAAAATTTTTTGTGAATTGTATTCTTTTTTGGTGGATACAATTTTTTATCAGCTTTCTTATTGTGAAGAAATGCTAACCTTCTTAGCGAAACGCACGTCGAGTGCTAATAATATCAGTTTGGTGTTAGGGAAATTGGTCCCTACAAAAAGTTTCAGCTTTTACAGCAGAGGTTTCACTTATGGTTTGGATGATTGGAAACCGATGGAAAATTAGCAATGCAATGTTTTCTCGGGTAGGGCATAATAAAGATAACAATTATTTATACATATGACCATTTTTTTGAAAAATGAAAAATAAGACAGTTATATGAGGTGAAAAGGAAAAATAATTCAAGCAGATTACCCGAATCAGTCCATGATGAATTGGTTGGTTTCTATATTTCAAATAATTTCACGGAAAACACATGAAGGGTAAACTGAGGAGACTTCTTAATCATTAATAATAGGAGAATACCACCAGAAGATTTCACTTCCTTTATTCTCTTGGATTTTTTCGCATGAAAAATTGTCATATACTTTTATAATTGAAATGTCTTGTTATTCCAGAGAGAAAATAACAAAGGGGGGATTTCCATTGGGGGTAATACCCCTGAATAGTCAAAAGTTGCAAACTCGAATGTTTTTTTGTTTCGTGAATGTTGATCTGCGGGAACTCCTAGTTTGCCACGATTTTCACTTCTAACAAAGTTTGCAAAGGTGGTCACCCAATATGGCCTTTTATATATCGACAAAACGCTTTTCCTTTGCAAGAAATTCCTAAAATTTATTTGAACAGCAACTTTGAATGAAGTTTAAGTGAAATGACAAAGTCAATAAAGAAGAGGAATCATCTTGGAACAGTTCAACTCACTCACATACAGAGTAGGTTCAATGGACTATAACCTGTCAGCAAACAACTACTCCTCTGGTAATTCCTCGAAGGGCGACAGGTGCCAACAAATTGTTCCAAGATTATTTGAATTACAACCAGTCCGCAAGTACGCTCACCGACTATTTAATAATAATTATAATAATATGTATCTATTGAGCGGTACAAAAATGAACATGAAGAACATAAGTACAGCACAATAGGAGAGAATTCGACAACAGCCGTTTCTCCATTTCCCCTTGTACATTTGTATATTTCAGTAAATGTTCATTGCTGAATAAAATATCAAAGGATACTGTGGAAATAACAACTAGGAAACTTAGTTTATCGATGTAAAGACTGTTTTATTCTATTTTAGAAGGCTAAAAGGGGAAGACTAAATTTGTTTGGGAATTGTGTAGTCGTCAACTCTAACATCAACATTATGAATTGTAGAACAATCATCTTATACCAAAATGTGACAAAAAGATATGTCATTCTATCCACTAGTTCACCAAGTCTGTCTAACGATTGGGTAACATGTTATCTACACTGGATGTTGCACGCAAATCTCAAAAAAGCAATCTGAATTTTTCGCAATTTATATCGGTTAAAACTAGTGAGGAAAAAATGAAACACCATAAAACAGTAATCAATGTGTGGAAATATTAGTGATTTAACTAGTTTCAGTTTGATACTTTCGCCCAATTGATATTTGAGGTGGTACAGAGATTTCGACTCGAAAAATTATATTTTGGTGATGCGATTAACGTGTTCTTCGAATGACGAGTTACAATCTAAATATAATACAAATAAAGATTTTTAGTGCTAAAAACCCCATGAATGGGTGTATTATTTATTGGAAGATTATGGGAGCACATTTCTTCTTTCAGTCTTTTTTGGGCCAATGCATAAGGCAATAGTTTTTTGGGGATTAATTCTGAGGCCATTTTGAATACACCAATTAGATACATTGTCGGGGTCGGTATTGATTGCGTTGATAACAGATTCTATCGAGGGGAACATGAACGATAAACTTGCATATCATCTGCATATAAGTGGATGATTGAAGATTGCAGTACATCTGGTAGATCAAGGTAAATATTGAAAACAAGAATGGGCCTAGGACACTGCCCTGCGGAACTCCAGAGGTTGTATTTCTCAAATTTGTGGAAAGCGAGTATGAAAGTCAAGGCTTTTGATTTCAAAAAGAGATGAAATCTATAAAAAAAAGCCATAAGATTTTCAGAAAAAAATGCGATATTTCGGAAACTATATTCTGAAAAACTCTCCCAGAATGAGATTGGGCCTAAGGTATATATGAACAAGAATAACTTTTGTAGTATAGAACAATAAAAACAATTCAAAAACTTGTACGTCATCGATGACGACATAAAATCAACACGGTGGCACCCATCCATTGATGGAAATTCATGGGATTGTTAGAATTGAAATTCGAATTTGGCGCCTGTTGTTCTTAAGAATTTAGTTGGAAGCACTTTCGATGTTGCCACACTTCATTTGAAATTTGAGAGTAATCAATTGACATTTGTTATTTAAAAGTCACAGTTCTGTGTTTAAGTCTTTTTGGCATTTCAAATTGGATATTGTAATAAAAAAGTTTGTTTTTCGATCATCTTATAGCAAGCATCAGTCTCAAGCTATTCGTGGGAATACCAAAACATGTACATGAGCGCTGCGAAGAGTTGGTGGCATCTTTTATTAGTTATGTTGAAAGAGAACGAGAAAATAGTGTCCCGTTGCCTCAACGGTTTTCAGAGAGGCAAATCGAGAATAACATAGTAAATTGTATTCGTAATCTACCGTCAGATACTTCTAGCGTGTATCAGCTGACTTCAACCCAAGAATATAGAACAAAGATACCGAAGCTCTTGAATCGCCCCGAATGCGTATAACCAAGGAGCAAGGGAGTAATATTCCGAGAGAATAATAGTCATTATTGTGAGTAGTATACTCTACTTTATTTACAACTAATTCATTTATCATAACTAAATGATTCTTCCGCTTCATTCATCTCAATACAAATACCCAATACACTGACGCTTTAGAGTTTGGTTACATCGTTTCCATGGTAACATTCAGTTCGAGACATTTTGTGATAAGACTACAAGAGGGAATAAAGAGTATTACTATTGATCCCTCGCCATTATTCCCTAACGGAATAATATATGGCATTATACTGCAGGAACCATTATAAGTACAATACTTACATTCTGTATTAGTCGTAAATAAAACGAATAATACACACGTCGCAGGTATTTTTTAGATTTTACTCCTCTCATAAGAAATAAATACATCACTTTATTATTATCTGATATTCCACAGTTTAATGACAATCTGGATATAGTGTACCTCAAAATTTGACCACGCCCCTGATAACGTGGCGTGCAACCGTTTTTAAATTGTAAGAACTTAACCTAGTTCATGAAGCTTAAATTTGATGTCGCTACGTTTACTACTTGCGGAAGTCTCAAGTTTACACATGCAGTATTAGTAATATATCGTAGACAATCTTCAATGACGCAAAACCAGAGAGTTCTAATGAACCGTGATACAGCGGGGCATTAACATTGAAATTACAAAAAATACTGTTCTAAATCTGGAACTATAATTCACCTGTTAGAAATATACACGAATGTAAATCAGTTCGTTACCCTTTTATTTGTGCCATAACTACAAATTATGATTTATCTTGTGTAAACGCCTGATAAGGAATGTGTGAGTACCGAAATTGGTAAAGTGGATTGAAACGCTGAAACGGAAATCCTATTCTAAAATGATTCCGCAATACTCAATTGATGAATGATTTCATGTACGCTTGAAGATTGAAGTCTTTTCGGGGATCAATCGATGTGCGAGATATTTTGCTGCTCGACATCCATTTCAACATTACAACTGAACGGGCGGGATTTCTTCAAGAGCGACGAGTGACCTGATTGTTCAATGCGGTTTAGCCGGTAACAACGAGGGACCTGTTGGAGCAATGCTATTTGGTCGATGGAACCATAAGAGGTTTCCTCTGAAATACGATAAAATCAGTGGGATAAATGTGAGAGTAACTCGTAGGCAAAACAAGCAGTCAAAATGTATGTTGTAGTTTAGTTGGTCAAATCGTAAGGGGTTCAATTGATGGGGATGGGAATAATATTGATGGATGTTTGTGTATTACCTCTGGATAATTACTCCAGCTCATAGACAATATCCTACTCATAAAGAAATTAGTACGAGTAAAAGATGGGGGGCGATGTCGTAGGAACTAGTACCAAATTTCACCCCTGGCGAACGTATTTTGTAGTATCCCGATACCACGCATCCGTTATCACGAGGACCAGAATAAACGTAAAAAGAGTAAAATTTATTCACTACGTTACGTAAACAATTATTCTTTGAAAGTCATTATTGGATGGATTCTCTCTTCTTAGTTTTATTGGGTTCTCAACCTACCACAATCAAAAAAAATAATTGGAATCGATACAAGTGTAGAAGACCAAATATTCAAACCACCCCCAGATGCTGCGTTGATTAAAAACAGTTCTCTGAATGAAACACGTCCTATTATTGAGCAACCTCTAGTATAACTCGAATTTGACTATCGAAAAAATCCAAGAACTAATATTTATTGAAACACTTATCGTTGTTAACGTTTTGGAAACTAAATCTGCTTTCGTGTTCGAAACTTGTTAACAAATATCTCTCTTCTAGATTCGTTTTCAAAAATATGTCAAAGATTTCAGATTGATTTGATTTTCTCTTCCGAGAGTGGAAGCTACGTGCGATTTATATCAAATGAACTCTTCGATATAAAAGTATCCTCAGACACAAAGAATTGTTTTATCAAATTACTTGTTCGTGCGGTCGTTAAAAATATATCGGTGTTTTTTTTTTCAGCTTTCTGGGTTCCTAACCTAACACAATCTGAAAAAATGAGAATTAATATTGGAATCTATACAAGTGTAGAAGGGCAGATTTTTTTATCTACCCGGGGGGGGGGGAGGGGGTTGTGACACCAGGCAAGAACGTTGAAACTAATTGTCAAATATCCCATTTTTCCATTTTTACACCATTTTAAGCTTCATTAACAAAAGTTAGGACGACACTGAATAATAAATATAACAACAAAATAGTTTCCCCTGTTGATTTGGTGTCTAGGAAAATAAATAGATTGACGATGCAAATAGACTCAACACTGTTTAATATAATACAGTACAAAATTACGTCTGTAGACAATAACACTTACATTACAAAACAAAATCCATTCTTTTGTTTTTTTCTTGCGAATTCATCAATCACTTTGTCTGTTGAAATTTTATGGCTTCTACGAAACGACATGAGAGCCAGTAAATAGCTTGAGAGTGGAGAAGGTCCTCGCAGCGGTTGCAGTGGTCACTGGCAAAAAAGCAAATATTTTCAGGAGGGTGAATATATGTTAGGGAAAAGTTCCCTATTACATTGGCTTAACGCCTCAATGGCACAAGGAGGCTTGTCGAGTTCCATTTGTTTTTCCCAAAACAATTTCAACAGTGAGTACTCACTAGGTAGTAGTTCTGGATCAACCATCTTTTCATGAAGTTTCAAAGATTCAACGTCTATTTTCTCGTTCGTCGATCGTTCGTTTAGTTTCGGAGTAAGGCTGGATTCAGACAGATCCGAAATTTATTCGTACGACAATCAGATAGCTTTCTGATTGGTCTAAATTTAAATTCAGATCAATTTAGACCAATCAGAAAGCTATCTGATCGTCGTACGATCGGATTTCGGATCTATCTGAATCCAGCCTAAGTCCTCAGTACTGTACTGTCAACTGTCAATTTCTTCCAAAAGTAGTCAGAGACTAGCGAAAGCGAATGACGGTCTTTTTTTCGTGCTGCTACCTATCGTGATAGCGCCCAACTATATGCTTTACGGCAACTTACGTAATGAAACGCTTCCGTCTAAGCCTAAGCTGTTAGTGGCGGATCACGTCCATCCACGAATTCCACATAGGTGAATGGTTTGAACTCTTCCTTAATCTCCTGTGAAGAAGAAGAACAATTATAACTTGAGTAATGCGTTTGAAAAATATTATTTTTTGGAAAATTTCGGGGAGGGTTTTTTTAGAAAAAAATAAAAATTTGAAAATAATATACGATATGCTATTGAACTGTTCTTACCCTCCAACATTTCAAGAAAAACTTTTATACAATACAACTTCAAATATCATCGATAATACAGATAACAATGGCAATTAAATTTCTACATACAAATACTGTTCTATTCCTTATATTCCAGAATTATCAAGCAAAATCATAAATGTATCAAAACAAGAAAACAATATCAAAATTTCACAAAGAAACATAAAACCTTTGATCAAATTACATTCAAAATTGAAAGATGAAGATCCACTCTTTGAAAAATATCATGTAGTGTACGAAATTCCTTGCAATGATAGTGACAAAAAATATATTGGTCAAACAAAAAATAATTTGAAAACACGAATAGCTTTACACAACTGTAGAAATATGAGACAAAATTCATGTGCATTAACCAAACATTCTATTGAAAATGATCATACAATTGATTATAATTACACAAAAATTATTCATATCGAAAAAACTTGAACAAACGTCTCTTTTTGGAAATGACTGAAATTAAAACGAGAAAAAACAACATGAACAAGAAATCAGATATTGAGAACCTCAGTGAAATTTATTCGTTTCTATTGAACAAATAAATACATCTTGTATATAACTGTCGTCAGTGGAAAGAACACTATGGATTTCCAAATCAATAACTTCACCTTTCAATGTCAAGATTTACATTTCTCATGTTTTATCTTTATATTTCATTCATCAAAAAAAAAACAAATAGCACATGTATGTACCTTATATTTTATATTTATACTTTTTTATGTCCATTTTATATTGTAGCCCTCGAAAAAGCTAATAAAAATTAGCGAAAGCGCGGGCTTCGGTCTAAAGAAAATGATAACTCTCATTTTCTTCAGACCGAAGCCCTGATATAAAAAAACATTCATATATATATATATATATATCTTAATATATATAAATCTCGTGTCACAATGTTTGTCCTCAATGGACTCCTAAACCACTTAACCGATTATAATAAAATTCGCACACCATGTGCAGTTCGATCCAACTTGAGAGATAGGATAGTTTAAATCTCAAATTATAGTCGCAATTTTAATTTATTGCTAATTATTTGTCTGTTATTATTTGACAGTCACAATTATCTGTTAACTCCAAATGATTCTAACAGATGTCGATACCTTTCGACTGAGTTGAGTAAGTAATCAATAGATGGCGCTGCTGAACCCATCAGTTGGCAGAACAAATTGAATCAAGATGTCGATACCTTTCGACTGGGTTGAGTAAGTAATCAATAGATGGCGCTGCTGAGCCCATCAGTTGGCAGAACAAATTGAATCAAGAAATCCAGCTCAAAGAATCAGGACAGCAGAAGGTCATGCACAACCACAAATGGTTTAGATTTGGAAAATCCGTTTTTCTCATGGGCAACTATATGTTGCGTGTTCACGTGTTGGGAAACCGTCGAATCTATTTGTGTTAGCTAAAGACAGGTTAACCAAAAACATTGTGCACCGATTGGTGTTAAATTAAATTGAAATTGATAGTATTTATAATTCAAAAAAATAGATATTAATGTTTAAAAGTTTAAGACTGTCTGCCTTGCCTACCTCATTCATGAGTTTAAGCGTCACATGTTATTTACTGTATTATACTGTAATATACTTATATTTGTTATAAAATTAAATGGAAATAATAAATCTGATAAATTTTTATTTTGTACCTATTGATTTCTGCTTAATATCAAGTGTAAGAACATTTTAATTAATTGTGTTCAACGTACTTCCCCTTCAAATCTCAATCCAGTGAATTTGTATACCAACATCAACATTTTCGTCTTTGTTCGTAAATAATTTCATTGTACTAAAGGGTTATAGTAGTAGAAAGTCAAATAAGGAGATCACCATATTTTTTTACAAATACCATCTGTGTGAAAAAGCATAGTGGACTCCGTGACTGATGTTCTCTTATTGTTCCTCTTAGATTGTTTACTATAATGTAATATAACAAAAACTTTAGCCACAGCAACGCGTGGCCGGGTCAGCTAGTATATATATATATATATATATATATATATATATATATATATATATATATATATATATATATATATATATATATATATATATATATATATATATATATATATATATATATATATATATATATATATATATATATATATATATATATATATATGTGTGTGTGTGTGTGTGTGTGTGTGAAAATACTTATCGTTAACGTTTCGGAAACTACATCCGAGATCTCTGGAAGTGCGAATAGTGAACACAAGATGTTTGTCAAGAACAGGCAGATTGATGGTTCTTAATAATTATCAGAACACATTCTCACATGCCGATGAAAATCACACAGTAGAATGGAATGGAACTCGAATGATAGCAAGGGGGAACAAATGGCAGGAAACACAAATTGAAGGAATCTGCTTTTATCATGTTTTTTAATGTTACTTGCATCTAAGATGTCTAGAAGGCTGGTGCTGGGACTGATGCGATATTGTTTAGAATTTTATGGCGACACTTTTCTGTCATTAGTGTAATTTTTACGTATCGTGGTGTGTTTCTCAAATTCATCGCTAGTTGACGCTAATTGGAAGTGCATAGTCAACCGATCGATCGACAAACTATATTCTTTGATTCGAGCAGTCAACAAAATGAGCAAAATTAAATGTCATACTCATTAAAAACAAAATCGAATGAAAGGAACACAATTTTAGGGAATTTGGCCAGTATTCTGAACAAATAATATAGGTTGTTGATCAGTCAGCGTCAAAAAGTAAAAGTATAACCAGCCGTCAGGTTGGCTGTTTATACATTTCCTAGGAAATTTGTGACTCTTTTCGTTGCAAACGCCATCTGAACTGATTTGATGTAGAAAAGCCATGATGCTTATTATCATAGTACGCAATGTAGGCATTTGTCGCCAAGTATACCCCAAACTTTCCCAGGTATAAATCCCTACACCAGGGTTTCAAGACATCTTACTTGCATCTCAACGATTTCGTTTGATATGAATCGTACCTAGCCAAAAAGACAAAATGATGTTATGTCAAATCTCAGATCTTCGAACAGGTTTTTGAGAACGAAACTAGAAGAGAAATTTGTAAACGAATTTTGAAATATGATTCCAGAAACGTTGATGAATATTATTCTCGTATTTTTTTGCGATTTTTTTTAAGGCAAAGAGTTATACCAGAAGTACTGACTATTAGGGCGTCTTTCATTCAGAAGGAACTGATTTTGAAGTTTGTTTGAAGCAAGTCAATTAAAGTGATAAGACAAGTAAATGAAATGAGACAAACAGATCAAAACAAGTCATGAGATGAAGACAGAAGAAATAGAGATATCTCTCAGTTATTGAATAGCCCAAACCTTAAACAAACTGTATCAATGTAATAATAATATCAATAACTAAATTCAGATATCAGAAGTTTGTTGTATGAGAACTATATATTTGCTAGGGGAACAATTGAAAAGATTATGGTCCAGGCATTTTTTTATGATTTGGACAGACGATATCGATCTATTTTGACAGCATCAGCACTCCGTGTATGTTGATCATGAACATCTGAATGCTTGGTCAGGAAACTTGACTTACTATGAATATTAACTAGATTTGCGTAAATGTATAATGTTGGTAGTGGTTATTTTCAATTTCATAAAAAAAGGTTGGAAATGTTCCTTATAGTTTGAATGAGTGAAAATTCGTATAGCTCTCTTATGAATCTTGAATATATTTGTAGCACCTAAAGAATTTCCCCAAAGAAATGACACCATAGCTGATAGGAGAGTGAAATAAAGAGAACAACACAGTTATCGGTTATAATTGCACAAGTGCATAAAAATTACCGATAATTTTGCAAGAAAGCGTGATATCTAAAAATTGCAAGTTAATTTTCATATTTTGGCGAAAGTGCCCGAGTCCGAAGGACGAGGGCTCTTTTACAAAAACTGAAAATAACCGAATGCAATTTGTATAAGATATCACACTTTAATTCGAAATTATCTGGTCATTTTTATGCACGAATGTAATTCATTGGAATATTTCACGAATAAAGAAATTCTCAAGGAAATGTTATTTTTTGTTCATTTATACTTTTCTCTATCTACGGAGCACTCACCAAAACGCGAAATGTTTTTCTATTTTTGAAGTCTATCTGACATTTATTTGTGTTGTTTACTGACGTCTAGCGATACGGTTTCAAGTGTGTTGTTATGGTGACTTGATACAATGCAATTACCGCTGTAAGTTTTCGATAATTGCATTGCTCTTATGGGACCTTTTATATATAAGGGAAATATTCAGAGTATGGTGATTAATATGTCTCTCATTCGAAGTGAGATAAAAGTTGTGCGTAATTTAGTCTTCAACTGATCAGTATCAGTGTGGCAGTTCCAAGTTAAGTTATTGTCCATAATAATTCCAAGTAATTCAACATCTCGGTCATCTTCTTTTAATGTACGTGTAGGAACGTGCAAATCTTCTGTTATACCCGCATGCAACTTTGGACTGTTATTCGTAAACAATGAGATGAAGTTTTCTAATGACATTTTTTAGGAGATTGAAAATTCTCGATACAAATATAGTATTGAGCATCGATGGTAAAATGAGAAAAGACCAAGTAGAGAAATGAAGATATATCTTCATCTCTCCGATTTCCTAATCCCCATTTCTTTGTAAGGTCAGATACTCCTCGGACACTTGTACATTCACGCCTCGTCTTTCCGGATCACACGGTATCGTTCATTATCCATAACTCCAGATACCATCACCCTCTCGGATAGCGTACTCCATCCGTTTGTGAGAGCCCGTATTGATTTATTCAGAATGTTTCTCGAGCAGCGTTGTCCCTTCTACGTCACTGCTTTGACGTCACACCCGGAAAGTGGCCATTCCAGATACGAAAGCTCGTGCTATTTCCAGTTCAGATTTTCCAGTGTACCCGCAGATTTTAGAGGTTTCGGCATTTTGAATGTGACATTCACGAGGTGATATTGAATTTACTCTGGAATTATCCCACACTTGAAGAATATACATGACAACGTTAAAAAAACACTGTATTGTGTGATTTCACTAGACGGTTTCCGAAACCGTTATACATGCTTCACTATACAATAGCTCCTTCAGTCCAATGCTAAATTGGTGCTTCCATCATGAAACTACTTCTGAATTCCGTTATGCTTCTAGTGAAAGATATCTCCATATGACCGATACCAAGTTCGGAGCAAGAACCACACCTTTACTCCTGACCTTTCCGACACTGAAGCTTTATCATTGTTTCTAACGAAACTACTCAAACAGTTTTGTAAACTGTCTAATGAAAATAACACAATACCATATTTTTTATTTACGAGGTCCTATTTTTTGGGAGAGTGGGATAAATTTAATTCACAAATCACAATTCACGGACAACAATGAAAATAGTTGAAACAACAAGAAGAGCTTGTGGTTGGATCATTTGTACAAATCGCTATTGAATGGTTCGAATTCCATCATCTATGAAATCAACATTAGGAATTGAACACAAATAAATCTATTTCGCAGGGGGGATTGTTTTTATTATGTAAAGATTTTATTCTTTCTGTAGCTTTGAAATTTGTTGATATCGACGGCTCCTACCCAGTAAACCAAAATATGTGTCTGAAATATTTCTGAGACCGATCATTTTCCATTTGAAACGTTTCACCTTTTGACTCTGATACGTTCCTGATACATGGCAGAAACCAGAAATGACCTGGGTATGAAACGTTTCAAGGCAATGTTTCATGTGAAACGTTCCTGATACATAACATAACTGCATATGAATACATGAAACATTTCTTAATCAAAATTATCATTTGATGTGTATGGTCTGACACTTCTTTGAAACATAGGAAATTCAGAAGATATCCCTTGTATGATAAGAAGGTATTGTGGAATACAAAAAAACAGGTAGGTTTATATCGTTCTTTATCAATTATATGATTGAAATGTATGTACGAAATGACAGCTCATCTTGTTTCCCTCTTATGAAGGCTAATGGTGAAACCATGTTGACGTGAATCTTTCAAAGTCTCTGTCATCGGAGAAAATCGTTTCCAGGCATAATCTACAAAATAATATACATTTCATCATTGCTCATCCTAAAGATACATACCTATACCCTATACCTCCTCAGAAGTGTTCTAAGAACAACCACATATGCTCATTCATTCACTCTCCTGTGAACTTCTTGAAATTGCTGTCCGTCACTGTAACAATGCATTATGAGGCTTTCAATTGAATGATGTTGAGAAATTGAATCACCCCTTGAAGTAGAAGTTACTTGGAGATCGATAAGGAATTGTAAAATACTCCATTTTCCATGCACATAACCTATACACTCCAAACAGTAATATTTTGAAGAAGTTTTCTTTTGATCACTTATTTCTAAACTAACTAAACAATTTTCAATGTTTCAAATGTTTTCTCACCAGATTCATTTGAATTCACAGTATATCGAGTCTATCGGAATCGCGTCGAGTGATTCTACTTGTGTTTATTTCTTTGCCGTGTTGAAATAATTCTTTGGAAACTTGACAATGAAATGAAATATGAGCAAAGACGATAAAGTTCGTGAAAATGAAAAAATTAAAGAAGATAAAAGATTAATTTGCTGTGCTCAAATGAAAACCTAATAATGAGTTTATTGAAGAACGACTTCATGAAGGATTTCGTTACTAACAACATTTCCAATTCGGACGGAACCCTGATAGAAACGTTGAGTGCGTATCACTACGTCGAATTCCCATTACGCCGAATTCCCACTACGTCGAATTCCCATTACGCCGAATTCCCACTACGTCGAATGGGATCCAGCTTCGATAACGATCGTGTTTTGGTGACGTAAGTGGTGGGGATGCTTTTCGACGTAGTGGGAATTCGGCGTAATGGGAATTCGACATAGTGGGAATTCGACGTAGTGACACGTCCCGGAAACGTTCACTGAGCTTATGGTGGAATACCGTCAGATAATTTGGCTAACAGTGTGGTCGATACAGTATTACTGCAAACCCAGATCCAAAACCTCATCCTCCGCCTCATTGGCTCAGCCCAATAAGACTCCCAGGATTTTTTACGATATTTTTTGAAGGGCTTGCATGAAAACATAAATCGACGAAAAGAAAAACCTGAACATATTCTGATTGAAACTGATGAAAATTCAAGTGACGCTGAAAACGCTCGAGTATCTTGGTTGAGTGACAGCGAAAAAGCAAAAGAATCATGGTCGAGGTACCTGCGCATGGACAACTCAAATATAGCTCATCGGACAATTTAAATCGGCGATGAAATGCACATATTGCGGGCACTGTTCTGTAACCTTCGACCCGTTTTGGGACCTACCGTTTCCAATCCCACAGAGAACCGATCAACTCAGATTATTTCCCTTATATTATGAGATTTTTTTATTTTTCATTCTATTTCATGTATTTTTGATTTTTATTCATTTAATTTTTTCATTATTTATATTTTTCTATTTTTCGTTATAATTTATACAAGTGTATTTCAAATTCTCGATTGTAAAGTCATTTATTCAAAATATATTTTCAAATTTGAATACATAAATTTCGAAATCTTCCGGATGCAATATTCAAAATTGTTTTCTAGCAAACACTATTTACACCAGAGTTATTATCGTTTCCTTATTGACTGAGATTCAATTTGAATCCTGATACTTCTGTATTTGACCTCTGCACTTAATGTTCTTTATGCCTTTTGTGGCGATAGGGTGACCTTCGAATATTTCATTCCAAGTACAAGTATGAACAGATATTCGTCTCACATTTCTTGAGAATGACTTCAAAATGGAAGTCGAAACGTCGAACAAATCAGAAGATAAAACGGATAAAAACCCAGAAAATTCATCTTAAATATCGAAGATCCGTGAAAACATCAATTTCTACATAATACCTGGACGGGCAGGATACAACCTTAGAGAGCGGTTGATGATACAATCATCAATAATATCGGACATAGTCGGATAATAACTGAGCAGAATCATTATAACTACCAGTTTCTATGGCGAATAGACAATTGAAGTCTTTGCTTATTCTTGCTTGGTTACTCCGTAAGGGGAGTGATTGATATTCGTCTCACAGTTCTTGAGAATGACTTCAAAATGGAAGTCGAAACGTCGAACAAATCAGAAGATACCAAACGGATAAAAAAAAACAGAAAATGCATCTTGCATATCGAAGATCCGTGAAAACATCAGTTTCTACATAATACCTGGACGGGCAGGATGCAACCTCAGAGAGCGGTTGATGATATAATCATCAATAATATCGGACCTAGTCGGATAATAACTGAGGAGAATCATTATAAATACCAGTTTCTATGGCGAATAGACAATTGAAGTCCTTGCTTACTCTTGCTTGGTTACTTCGTAAGGGGAGTGATTGGCCAGGACGGTATGGACAGATATTCGTCTCACAGTTCTTGAGAATGACTTCAAAATGGAAGTCGAAACGTCGAAAAAATCAGAAGATACCAAACGGATAAAAACCCAGAAAATTCATCTTGCAAAATTGCTTTTGTTGGGTTTACTTATTTCTTCATATTCTGTGTAATATATATATATATATATATATATATGTATATATATGTATATATATATATATATATGTATATATATATATATATATATATATATATATATGTATATATATATATATATATATATATATATATATATATATATATATATATATATATATATATATATACTAGCTGACCCGGCCACGCGTTGCTGTGGCTAAAGTTTTTGTTATATTACATTATAGTAAACAATCTAAGAGGAACAATAAGAGAACATCAGTCACGGAGTCCACTACTTTTTCACACAGATGGTATTTGTAGAAAAATATGGTGATCTCCTTATTTGACTTTCTACTACTATAACCCTTTAGTACAATGAAATTATTTACGAACAAAGACGAAAATGTTGATGTTGGTATACAAATTCACTGGATTGAGATTTGAAGGGGAAGTACGTTGAACACAATTAATTAAAATGTTCTTACACTTGATATTAAGCAGAAATCAATAGGTACAAAATAAAAATTTATCAGATTTATTATTTCCATTTAATTTTATAACAAATATAAGTATACTACAGTATGATACAGTAAATAACATGTGACGCTTAAACTCATGAATGAGGTAGGCAAGGCAGACAGTCTTAAACTTTTAAACATTAATATCTATTTTTTTGAATTATAAATACTATCAATTTCAATTTAATTTAACACCAATCGGTGCACAATGTTTTTGGTTAACCTGTCTTTAGCTAACACAAATAGATTCGACGGTTTCCCAACACGTGAACACGCAACATATAGTTGCCCATGAGAAAAACATGGATTTTCCAAATCTAAACCATTTGTGGTTGTGCATGACCTTCTGCTGTCCTGATTCTTTGAGCTGGATTTCTTGATTCAATTTGTTCTGCCAACTGATGGGCTCAGCAGCGCCATCTATTGTTTACTCACTCAACCCAGTCGAGAGGTATCGACATCTTGATTCAATTTGTTCTGCCAACTGATGGCTCAGCAGCGCCATCTATTGATTACTTACTCAACCCAGTCGAAAGGTATCGACATCTGTTAGAATCATTTGGAGTTAACAGATAATTGTGACTGTCAAATAATAACAGACAAATAATTAGCAATAAATTAAAATTGCGACTATAATTTGAGATTTAAACTATCCTATCTCTCAAGTTGGATCGAACTGCACATGGTGTGCGAATTTTATTATAATCGGTTAAGTGGTTTAGGAGTCCATTGAGGACAAACATTGTGACACGAGATTTATATATATTGATATATATATATATATATATATTACACAGAATATGAAGAAATAAGTAAACCCAACAAAAGCAATTTTATCTTACATTTTGTACTACAAGCAGGTACAACAGAGATTGAAATAAAAGTATGAATAAGAACAAACACTCTTGTAGTAGCTTTAAAAATATTATGTTATTGCTAACAAATTAACGCTGCGAAGTAACAACTCAGTTGATTCATTTTTTCAGTTTGCAACTTCGTAGTGCATGATCGCTGCCTGAAGACCGTCGTCTCCCCGTGTTCCAGCGTTGCCGCCAGCCTTATCAAGGTAATAAATTCTGTTAATCCGAATCTCTAACCATTTTTCTGATTAAACACCTTCAGCCGAGAGTGTTAGATTACCGTTATTTATTGCGGAAAGTCATGCGTGACATAAGGTCCGACGAAGCTCCCTCCCCCCGCCCACAGTAGAGGCTATAGAGATACGGCGTTGATGGATTTTCCTCGAGGAAAGTTTGTACAGAGTGTATAACAATCAGATGGGGGGTTGAATTAGGCATCACAATTATTATGTTCTATGAAAAAATATAGGTAGATTTCAGAAATCAATTCTCGAAGTGAAACCCTCAAAATAGGTACTATCTAACACTTTTTTTATAGAACGTAAACTTTCACGGCCGGAGGTAACTGATTCTTGGGTGTTTTCCGGGTTTGATGGCCGTGGTCCACAGGTTTTTATTCCTGACGTTTCGCCTACGACTATGGTAGGCATTATCAAAGTCTTTGAAGTAACGGACGCAATGATCTCGTTCTCACAGTAGATACTACTTCATTGACGTTATGATCGGCTTTATACCTGTTCTCCTGTTCGACGTCCGATATTATTGTGTTGGAAATGGGCGTGGCTTGTTTCCTCTTGACTGGTTTGGGCCGTGTGTGCTTTAGAGCTGGTAACCAGACTTTGTTGATGTGTATGCCTTCTTCTTTTCGGTTGAAATTGTCTTTGTGAATCTCTATCGCTTTTCTGTGTAACCTGGGATAGTAGCTCTGCGTCCTGTCAATCACTTCCGTTTCGTCAAATGCAATCGCGTGATCGCCTTCTCCGAGTGCATGCTCGGCTACTGCCGACTTGTCTGACTGTCCCAGGCGACAATTTCTCTTGTGTTCGGAGAGCCGTGTCTTGATGCTTCTTTTAGTGGTTCCAATGTAGACTGATCCACAGCTACACGGGATCCGGTACACACCTCCAATCCAAGAGAGCCGTGGGCAACACCAGGTGTGTACCGGATCCCGTGTAGCTGTGGATCAGTCTACATTGGAACCACTAAAAGAAGCATCAAGACACGGCTCTCCGAACACAAGAGAAATTGTCGCCTGGGACAGTCAGACAAGTCGGCAGTAGCCGAGCATGCACTCGGAGAAGGCGATCACGCGATTGCATTTGACGAAACGGAAGTGATTGACAGGACGCAGAGCTACTATCCCAGGTTACACAGAGAAGCGATAGAGATTCACAAACACAAAGACAATTTCAACCGAAAAGAAGAAGGCATACACATCAACAAAGTCTGGTTACCAGCTCTAAAGCACACACGGCCCAAACCAGTCAAGAGGAAACAAGCCACGCCCATTTCCAACACAATAATATCGGACGTCGAACAGGAGAACAGGTATAAAGCCGATCATAACGTCAATGAAGTAGTATCTACTGTGAGAACGAGATCATTGCGTCCGTTACCTCATAGACTTTGATAATGCCTACCATAGTCGTAGGCGAAACGTCAGGAATAAAAACCTGTGGACCACGGCCATCAAACCCGGAAAACACCCAAGAATCACTTTTTTTATATTTACATTCAGTGGAACACTGTAATCTTCATGCTTAGCAAGTGGAATTTCAATACAAAATTTTCTCTAGTTTCCCCCATTTGTGTAAGAAAATTTTATTTGATTCGAGTTTCGTAAGCTTGGTATACAAATTGAGAAAGAAAAAGTAACTCCTATGTTCTTTACGGCTTGTCAGGCCATATAGGCTTTCCAGTGAGTGAATCAAACTTCAATGAATGATATAGGTACACTTTTCTTTTGTGGAAGCTTTTCAAATAGGAGGCCCTAGATGTTCCTACATAGATTACTCAGTGTGCATAAACTGTCAGTCTTGTTAAAAACTCGATGCTATGACACCATGTGCACTAGCACCAAGAGACTCAACATAAATATCATTTTTGTCCTTTAAGGGCTATAGATTTATTTCCCAAGAAAGTACATCAACTTTACATATAACAAAATCTATTCATGAAACATCTTGTACTTCGCTCAAGAGAGCACGCGGGAAAGTTATTTCCTAATGAAATAAAGAAAAATGTATATCAAACAGAAGTACATGTGGTAATCGAGAAGCAAATCATAATATGCATTGAATTTATTATACCGTTATAACATACGTACATCTGATAATCAAGATGAAAACGACAATATACCTTAAATTTATGATACCGTAATATTATTAGTTTCCTTCGAAGATGTAAGTTATTGGAAAAAACTCGTTAAGGGAGTAATATACTTTGGTTTGTAAGAACCTTTTCAATGCCTTTTTGAATTCATTCACTGAAGTAGAACCGAAGCAAGGAGGAAGTTTTTTCAATATTTTTATTCCCATATAGAGAGGCCCCTTCCTATTCACTTCGTAATTGAAAAATGGCGGTATAGATTCGGGTATCGTAGCAATGAATATCGGATAGTTTGGTCACAGTAAAGTTCTGTTTATTTTTGAATGCCGTTATGGCAACTCTATAAATGTATAAACGTACATAGTGAATATTTTCAGCCTCAAAAAGTGATTCCGACAAGATTCTAACCTTGTTATACCTAAGAGTGCCCGTAATGCTGTCAACTGAGTTACCCCAGAACTCAACTCCTTAGCAAAGTAGCTAGTTTTACAAAGTATGATCTTTATGGTCACCTAATCGATAACCTTCTGTCAGTCAAATTTTTTTACAATCTGCCTCCTGCTGTGCTTCATGGCAAACCCACAATTTGCTTTCGATTGTATACTTTCAAAAGGTATGCCTCATGAATTTACATCAATCTCACGATAAGTTCAAGTTATAATGGGCTCACTGTGAAAATTTAGTTTTCATTCAATTTTTTTATAATACACCCTGGCAAGTTGTAAGTCACTCTTCTTTCACTTGGAATAGTACCTTTTCATGATTTTTGTACGTTGAGCGATGTTTTTATGGGTAACGAATATAAGACAGCCTGTAAGAAGGCTTCCATCCAAATTATTGTTCAACCAAACGAACGCAGAATCTTGGTACCACGCAGTCCATATAATTTTTGCAGATTACAATTCGTATTAGTTTAAAATATTTTCCAATGGCAGATTGTAATCTCTCATCACTTGGTTCAGATCTGATTTTTAGGTGACCAGATATTGTGAAATCGGTTCTAAGAGTTGGGCTGGAAGAGATTTTCCCACTCAAATTCCTCGGATATTAGTTTCTTTTATTGATGAGTATTGCTCTTTGTTCGATTTTTGCTTATTTTACAATGGAAATTCGAACCAGTCAACAAGAAACATTGTCATCTGTACCCAATTTTCACTATGATCGTCCTTTAACATATCCATATTGTGTGTTCGGAATAAAACTTAATTTTAGCATGAATTGAGCACAAATTAAACTACAGTCAATATTTTTCCGCGAAATTTATTACCGCGTTGATGAACACAGGCGTAGAAAGAATCCATGAATTGTGCCACTGAAATATTTTTGAAGTTAGGTTGGGTAAGTTAGGATCAGATTAGGTAACGTCCGGTCTGGTTAGGTTGGGTTTTGTTGAAGAAAATTACCTATGCATAAGACACAATGCGCGGTAAATTTCTTCGGGGATTCCTCAATTATGATTATTATTTTATCTTGAATTCAATTCACAACTTTTTTCCAGAATCCGGTAGCTCATTGTTGGTCTGAGTCATTTCATCATAAGAGAAAATTTTGCAACGTCTGCAGGAAACGATTGGATGATAGTGAGTCGATCCACTGTGAAAGTGAGTACCTATACTGTTCCTAATTATAATGGAATGAGATTTCTTCCATATTTTTTCTGAATTGAACATCGGTATCCGAGATTTGTTCCAATTTTAATACAGTCCAATAATGAATCCATGCCTCACTTTTTTATTTTATCTGTGATATTAAAAGTTACATGCTAAAACTTAGGGAGGTATGAACACAGGGTGCTGAAGATTTTAGAAAAAAAAATTATAATAATTTTGGTGTGATTGTTGGTAACAGTAAGAATCTTCTGTTTATTTCATGATATTACAGATTGAGGAATTATTTTATGAAATAAGTCTAGGGAGATGTAAATGAATTATTTTTTTATGCAAAAATGAACAGAGATTCCAAAATAATGTTAACTCTGAGAGAAAACAGCAGCGTATCACTTTTTCTGAAATGAATCAGTAACGCCACTGGCAAAGATGAAATATCATCTTCCACAGCAGAAAAATCCCTTCGATGCGTGGAATATGATTTTCACGAAAATATGAAGGGTCGCATTAAAAATATCATGAAAAACGTTCAAAACAACAAATACTTTACGGTCAATATTGACACATACGAAACCAAATAACACAACGGAAAACACAAAAAATTGTATTTATCAAATTACTTGTTCGTGCAGTCAAAAATATATCGGTGAAACGTCTTGACCATTGGAAGTGCGAAAGAGTGAACACAAGATGTACATCAGGAACAGACAGATAGGTGGTTCAAAATTATCAGAACACATTCTTACTACCGATGGAGATCACACAGTAGAATGGAACGACACTAGACAAGTATGATTTTTTTTTATAATTCTTTATTTAACGTCGGCCTATTTCCGCTACCAAGGTCAATCACCGACGCCGGTGAGCACACTTCCCCCAACCGGAAATTTTGCCGAACCCTCTGATATTCCAACCAGAGGTAGGGATCTTTAACGAGCCCAACATCCATGGACTCGGGACCGACGGCTTTACGTCCCCTCCGAAGGACGGCATATCCTCAATATATCTTGTGCTCATTGATATATTGTCTGCGAGCTATGATATGCTATTCCGCTGCAGCTGTACGGGCTTTCGACACGGTATTTCCCTGTATGGTCACCCATCCAAGTACTAACCGCGCTCGGCGTTGCTTAAAAGAGAGCAATGGCAGGAAACGAAAATTGAAGGAATCTGCTTTCATCATGCTGTGTGGTGAAGAATGCATTTGAGTTCGCTTGATACGGATCTCGGAATGCTGCCCCTCCTGGAGGATTAAATGTTATGTCGGACTTGTTCTATCCAGAAAAAACCGTTTTTCAATAGACGCAGCAACTTTTCGGGTAGATTGAAAATCTGCCCTTCTACACTTGTATAAATTTTAATTTTAATTCTTATTTTTGCAGATTGTGGTACGTTAGAAACCCAGAAAACTACGGAATGAATATTGATCCAACACAAAATAATGACGTTCAAACAGCAATCATAAAAAAAAATGTATACTTCAACACCCATTAGTTCAAAAGTTATGGCATTTACGGCATATGTTCCTGCGAAGATTTTTCACCAAATTGACTCGTAAATTAGCATGTTATTGAGAAACATTCCCAACTCCTCAACAGCCAATCTGTTCATTCTCAAGAGGTTTCGAAGAAAACTTATATCCCAAATATATCAATAGAACTCACTTTGTAACCAATTATAGATTTTAGTTGCTTTCATTTCCGACAAAGTAGTGCTACATAAAAGAAAACTGAACAAACTGAGCTTTGACATTCATCAATATTTTTGGACTCAAATGAGGAATGAATTTATACCATGGATAGAATGAAGTCTAAAAAATGTTTTTCGTGAATTCCTATATATATTCATTATGTGATAATCTGAGTATTTATTGTAATACTCATTTGAAGCCATTAAGAATGGAAAATCAACCTGTTTTGTCTTCTGGAAATCAACCCACCTATACTTGTGGGCACAGGTATTCCAGTTTTATTCTGAGGCCATGTCTGAGTAGTTTTCCCGACCACCTCAAGGGGTATATTATGAATGAATTGGATTGACAGGAATGAAACTGTACGAGAATACCTGTAGTTAACTTCAATGGTCTTTAAAAATCCGGAATTCTGAAACGTCTTCCTTAGCAACCAATTAATTCATTGCTGATTTCTATTCCTTCAGTATGCGAGTACTTCGTGCACTTGGAATGTCAGGATTTTGCGGTCGCCGATTGCAAGGAGAATGCTACTTATCTTCCGGGGAAGCAGCTGGTCTACGTCCATCACCAACACCATTGGCGGGAAGGAAATCTTCCAAGCAACTCTAAATGTGCCCTCTGCAAGAAAACGTGCTGGACCACGGAATGTTTGTCAGGATACCGATGCGAGTGGTGTGGAATGACGGTGAGGCAATTATTTTCACATTAATATAATTCATGTGGTACCAATTCATTATTGTTTTGAGAGCTTATACCTATATAATACTTACTGTATGATCGTGAGGGCAAAAAATTCACGTTATAGCCCGCGCAGACCAGAAAGATACAAAACTTGTCTGCATTTATTCAACGTTTCAAATTTAACAGTAATGATAGTATCTAGGGACATTCATAAAATGATGATATCGTTCATATTGTATATGCAATAATAAATAGATGTGCCTATATATAAACATCTAGTTCATACCCATAGTACATAAATAAATGGTATTTTTCAGCTGTTCGCACCTTATAACAAATTTCTCCATATTAATGTTGATATTTCCACACACAATCTGAAAAGAGTTTTATTGAGAAAAATCCGTCTTCTTAGGTTGAAACTCAGAATGAAATGTAAAACTGAATCTCCGAAAAAAAAATACAGCACAATTGGAATACTAAAAGTTGTGTTCTTACAAAATTTCGTGGAAACCGAATGATTTTTGTTTGAAAAAAAAACAAAAGCACAGGTTTTCCCGATTTTTCAGCAAACGTATAATATGTGAAAAAATGGTTGTAACAGAACTCATAGATCAAACTAACCAAAGGTTATAATTTCAATGAAAATTCAATTCAAAACCCACTTCTATTTATTCAACAAGCCCTAATTCGCATTCATAATGAGCTTGAGAATAATTCAAAACTGGTTAGAGCTCTCTTTTCAGAAGTCGGGACTAGAACAAAAGGAAACCATAACTGAAATAGGTTCTTTGACTGTTAGTACCTCAGGAACGGATGGTCCGATTCTTAAGAGATAACCAATGTTGGAGAAAAAATCGAAAGAACCATCGAAGGTCGTATCACAAGACCTACCATTTGAAAAATTAAATGAACCATGATTGAAATTAAGAGGGTATCTTCTGAGATTGTGTTCGAAGGTCATAATGGCAACTGATTTTGATGGACTCTCATTTTAACCAATAGAGAAGAAATCATCTTCGCTATTTATTCTTATGATAATTTGACGGTCCGATTCTTATGTAATAAAATAATAAATGATAAAAAATCGAAAGACCCATCGAAGGAGGTATCATAAGACCTTATTCCATTTGAAAAATGAAATGAACCCCGAGTCTATTTCCTTTTAAAATTAAGAGAGGGTATCCTTTGAGTTATTGTGTTTGTAGGTCTTAATAGCAATTGATTTTGATAAACAATGGACTCTCATTTCAACCAGTTGAGAAGAAATCATCTTCACAATTTATTCTTTGATAATTTGACAACTAATTTTGCTATTTCAAGCATGGAATTTTGAGGTTATATCAGACGTGTTTGAATCAATAATTCCAAATAACTTTACCACTCATTCAATCATATTATCCATCTACCAATATAATGGACTAATTCAAGCCACGGAAGTTTTTTTCGGAACCGTGAGATTTCAACACTTGAATAACCGTCGTTAAGCATTAACCCATTAGTGCATGAGGTTGTGAAAGTTGATTTTCATTTTTTTTTCATTGCAAAGGGTTAGTTTGAGGATATTGAAACTCATTTTAGTGAAAAAAAGTTATATTCTCTTTATATCAGTCATACAGTATGTTCGTTATAACGAACGTTATGCATAAAGTATCAAACAAGGATGTAAGTGCTCCATCACAATTTATTGTGTGTGATACTTCAAGAAACAAAATTTTGGATGCAGGGCCCTTTTACACTTGATGCATACGAATTTGGCATTTTTTCCACACTGAATACATCTCCTTTCATTCTCCGAGTATTCTGGCAGGTGGTTGACTTTATCATATCTGACATCATGAACCGGTGCTGGCGTAATTTTCCCTTTATTAGATTTTTGTCCATAACTTTTCAGGAGACTCAATGCAAAATATCTTCTGAATTTCAGCAAACCACTTGACATTTCATGAGATGGATGAACTTTTCTAAAGAGTAACCAAGAATTCACAACTGACACATCAAATTAATAGGAAAATATGGGCCACCACCACTTCCGTTGCCTCATTCTAGACCTGTACACAGCAACCAGTCCATCCATTTTGTCGACGCCTCCCATGCCTTTATTATAAATCAAATCAAATATTTTAGGTTGGGGCACCATAATTTTTGATCTACTTTCTCTGCAGTATCTCGAAGTGGTTTTCATTTCGCAATTTTCAAAGTTAGAAGCTGCAGATACTACTTTGTTATCCTTCCATAGAAACACTACTACATTGTCACTGCTCGAGAATTGATGGGTACCACGTTTTTCTTTCGCTAATTGTTTCTGTTGGTTTCTGAGCGGACAGTCTTCTGATCTATTATCTCTCACGGTTCCTGTACTGCAATATCCCAATGTCGATAGATGGTTGAGAAGTTTTAGGGAGGTAAAATAGTTATCGAGGAAAATCTTGTACCCACTGTTTGGTGGTATTTGGGATATTTCAATGAGATTCAGAACTGCACTGCCTCCCAAACCAAAGTCAGTAGTTTTATTGGAATCGTTTGTTCTATTCTTTCCAGTGTATATGTCGAAACTCACCATATATCCATTACTTGTGCATAATGCCCAGTTTTTGAACCCAAATCGAATAGGCTTTCCTTTGATATACTGTTTCGCAAAGTGTTTCCCATAATAGGGAATCATGCTTTCGTCGATACTTATGTTTTCATCCAAACCACCGTTTATTCTGAAATTGATATTGAGTTTGTCGATTAGAGGCTTAAGTTTGTACAACTTATCTCGATCGTCAATTCGGCTGTTATCATTCAAGTGGATATGTCTCAAAATAGTCTCAAACCTATTGAGTCTCATACTTTCCGATAATATGCTTGGCACATCATTTTCGTTAGACCAATACATCCCTTTATTGGGATATTTACCATATCCAGAAAGTAGAAGTCCACCAAATACCACGAGTACTTCATTTTTAATAAGTTTCAAATTATAGTTCTTCTGCTGAGCATTCAAATTACTCTGTTCTAGTATGTTGGTCAAAACTTCTTCATCAAAAAATAGTTGAAAAAATTCCAGTGGAGTCTTTTTTTCATAGACTTCATCGGGTGGGTTTCGGTTGGTACAGTTTCGTTGTATATCGAAAGAAGGTTCAGCATTAGTCCAGGTGTTCATTTTTCGCCTTTTTGATGATGAAGGTCTGCTACTTTCTGGCAAGAAGTTTGCAGCTGCATTCGGAAATAGAGTTGCAAGAGGTATATCATCATCCGAATCATATCCTTGAACTGGTATTCTAGTGTCTTCATGCTGGATTGGAACAAATTCACTCTCAACTCGCAACATAGCAGGGCCCAAGTGGCAAATATTTCCATCATTTTCGCCATCAGATAGGTCACTATCGATATAGGTATCCACACCATCTTTAGGCGGTGTGATGTGAATATTTCCACTCTGAATATCATCTTCCTCCAATGAGTCGATAAGCTCGGAAAGTGTCAGTCTGAAACGAATCAAAATATCATAGCATGTAAGAATAAAAGGAGACGTGATGCATAATGATCGATATAACGAACATGAAATATAAAAATGTTTTTTTTTTTCACAAAAAATATGAACAAATGTGTTGACAATATTGAAAATCAATAACATGATAGATAGAGTGAACACTACTATAATTTGAGGAATATATAATGGGTTGAGACAAAGTAATAATCAATTAACTTACCCACCGCGCCTCGTATTGTATAATTCGGGATCCATCACTTTTCTTGTATTATATTTCAGGTCTCTGAGGGACTTTTGCAAACATTCAAGACGTTTCAATACTTTGCCTAACCTCAAATAATATGTTACTGTTACAAACAGCTGATATATACTGCGCAACTCAGTGATACCAACACAAATAAAAATGTTCGATAAAACGAACGTTATGCA
>JAVJAQ010002542.1:0-39461 GCA_032362365.1 Zygogramma bicolorata
CAGTCATCTACAGCATCTCCATTGCTCGACTTCAGTGACTTCCAAAATCTCTCCAACTCTTGTGGATTCATATGTCTGGAGTTTTTTCTCACTGTTGAGCCAATATAGGACCGTTCGAGAATCTGTCCAATAAATTTTCTTCTTGATGTTTAGCTGAAGATGTATCAGGACCTCGAAAGACAGTCGAACACCCATTACTGCTGCAAGTAACTCGAGTTTTGGTATAGAGAGTGATTTCAGGGGTGATACTCGTGCTTTTGATGTAACGAGTACCACCTCGTAGTGTTTCTGCCCAAACTTCAGACGAAGATAAACTGCTGACGAGTATGCGTCTTCACTGGCATCCGAGAATGTTTGGAGATCACACACGCTACTTTTTTCCAGTGGACACACATAAATCCGTTTATGAAAATTACACGCCCACAAAACAATTAGTTGAAAGCCCACCGTCAGGCATTCTTGAGAAAAATTGTCAACCTGCCTCACAGGTATCAAACGGTAGGTGCGAGGGTGGGGTTGTATTCAGTTAGTCAGTGGACTCGGTAGTGTAGAGGTAAGCAAGCGGAAGACCGGGGTTCAAATCTCCACCAGGCTACCGTGCTGGGTAATCACACGTTAAAAAGTAAGGCCTCGTTAATCCACTGCTCGCCCAAGTTTCAAACAACTGAACAATTCCAGTTACGAATACTGAAAATCGAGCGTGTTACTATCAAATGCTATAATATTTCTCTCTGCATTGGAGCATTCAACGAATTCAGTTTTTCAAGTTTTGTTCATTATTCTCTTTCAAGTGGGCAAGATATTATAATTTAATATTTGGTTTTTAAAAGCAATACACAAGTGGATTTGATGGGTTTTGAATAAATTTTATAATCCTCATATTCTATCATAATATAGTTTGAGATGATATTCATTAAAATACATTTCGTTCCTTCTGTAGGAACAAAAAAAAATCATAAAAGAGAAATGGACTGAGGAACAGGAATTATTAGTCAGAAACCATTTCTGCCTTCATATTGCAAAAAAATACCAGCAAAAAAATATGAATGTAACGAATTCCTGGACTCTAATCGAAAAGTTTTCCCCGACGTGGACTGAGTGAAAATAAAAACATTCCTCTTCAATTCCTACAGGAGAACTGGGAAATCTCAAACCAGGAAAATATAATAGCATTTCAATATTCGTTGAATTCCCATTCTCGTTTTGTTATTAAACTTGATACATACATCTAAGCTAGTGGAATCATGAGTATCTTCAGTTTTATTTTTGTTAAAACTCTTTCTGGCGATCAATTACCCCAATACCGAACTGATATTTCTGCACTCTCGTACGCGTTTCGCTAACAAGGTTGGCATCTTCATGAGAAGAAGGTTCATACTATTAGTATCAAAATTAATATTACTAGTACCAATTTCTTTCTCCTTAAGATGCTAACCTTGTTAGCGAAACGAACGCCGAGAGTGCAAAAATATCAGTTTGGTGTTGAGGTAATTAATCTCTAGAAAAAGTTTTATGTTTCACACCAAAGGTTCCGATCTCATCGTTCATTCATTTTTGTTACTTAAGAATTTTTGAATCTATTTAGGTACATGCTTTTCGGTATTCAAATATATTTTTATAGCAAAAATTTGTTGTATTCAATTTGTATTTTCTAATGTAGAGCTAGTGAAAATAGTGAGTGCCCTATTTCTTTCTTATCGATTGAAACCAGATATTCTTCTCTACCACGTTCGGTTTTGTACAAACCAAATAAATCGATAATGTACTTCTTGCTGAAAATTCTCCATTAGAAGAGGTATTGTTACAATTCCTGCGTCTGATAGATTACAGCGCTTGAAGCCGCTGCATAAAATTTGACAGTTTTTCTATGGTGAAATGTCAAATTTTGTTCAGCGGCTTTAACCGCTTTAAACTCGTATACGCAGCAATTGCAGAAGGCATTTCGATGGACTAGGATAATATGTTCATGAAACATAACATTCTGAATTTTTTCAGAGTACTCAGATATATTCATGTTCTGATAATTAATTTTTTTTGGATATTTGAATTGTGAACGTCTGTTTTGTAAGACGAATAATGGCAATGTTGAGGCCGATGTTTTATATGAAATGTAAATAGTTTCAAGAGAAGGCACAAAATGTGGGGAAGTTCTGCATTTGGATTATGGGGGACCATCAGATCGTAACTAATCTAAGTTTTCGTCATCCCTACCACCTTGTTCAGTCCGTCATTTGGAAAAATTGTCTGGATTTGAGACTCGCATCAATTGTGTTATATTATCGAGAAATCAATTAATCAGGAAATCAAATAAAGTTCAGAGGGTTCCATTAATCGGGACAAACCCTTGGAGGTTTCGGCCTTCACTTATACAATTATTAAATTTTTCATCCCACAAACTACTAGATGATGCAAGGTACATTAATCTCATCATCACCTGATGTAAGTAGTCAACACAAATATTCTGATGAAAAAAAATATTTGGGAATCGTGTTTCGACAAATGACAATAATTTCCATAATGAACTTTTGATTTTAATTTGCCCTTCTTGATCGAGGGTGAAGAAAGAAGTTACGTTTTTGATGTTCAGTGCCATACACGTTACCCCCAACGGAATTTATTTTCGAATTGAGGTTATGGCTGGTAAAAATTCGAAACTGATTGTGAAAGCATTTTCCATATTGACGAATACAATCCCAAATTCAATATCACGGATGAAGAAAAATGTTATCAATCTCTCAATGAGTTGAATTATACAGTGCATTTCTTTAATGTCCCCCCACCCACATGTTATTTTTTGAACGAGTCAAATCAAAAAATTGGAACTCGGGATAATAAAATTGATGCTTGAATACTATATTTCGGGATAGAATTGATACATGAAAGTTTCAAGATGGCGACTGGGCGCCACCTGGAAACAAAGCATTAAATGAAAGGGGGGTCTTGTGATACATTATTTTGAAGCTCCTGACGAATAATTCACAACCCTAGAATATGAAGTTGATATCTTCATCTACTACAAAATGGCGAAACATTTGATAATTATCTGAAAACACACACATTAATATCGTTTTTCTTTGTCATATGACAATCCGACAACCCAATGAGGTTCAATAGGTTATTTTTTGTTTATAAAAAAAGACAAAAATGTCAGTACAACGAACATCATTGTTCAGTTCAAATACTCTCTTCTAGTTTCTGATTTTTTGAGTAGATAGGTACCAGGTAAACTATCTCCGAAATGGTTAATTGAACAAAGTTCAACAGGGAAATTGTATTTGAATATGCTGGCAACTACTGTTGATTCTGTGATCACCGAAATCGTCGAAGTGAAGTCAAACGTCGATGTGTGCAGCGCCCAGTCGCCATCTTGAAATATTCATGCGTCAGTTTTACTCCAAAATAGTATTCATGCACCACTTTCATTATCTCAAGTTTGAATTTTTTGAGTTGACCCGTTAGAAAAATAAAAGAGGGGCATTAGAGAAATGCACTGTATTCGTAATGAACGCGCATGCATGAGTTCCTCTGAGTCTTCAAGATTTTTCGAAACTATTATGTGAAAATGGATATTCAGTCATATTGAATCTCAATAAATAACATTTCAAAAATGGAAACAATATACTTTCACTCAGAATGGACCACATCATAGTTCATTTTAGTCAGGCCCATTTTTAATTGCGCTCAGAAGGCAGAGCCCTTTGCAAGCAAGTGCAAGGGTTCTGGGGTATCTAATCGATTATTGGAGTGCATTTGCTATTTTGACCACAGGGAAATCCCAAAAAACCTGGCAACAATGTCGGGCTTCATATTGTCTGTGAGGTACTCACTATATACAAAATTCAGGTGGGCATCGTCTTGTCAACAGAATGTTCAAATAAATCAAAATGCATGAAACTTACCCCTCGGAGGTGTTTCGGTTTCACTTTTTCTCATTTTGACTATAACCTCGATCAAAACTAAAAAAAGAGCATTAGAAAGGCCGGGCATACAGTTGCCTGTGGTATATACCGGGCTTCGTATTGGTAGTTGGGTACATATATATATATATATATATATATATATATATATATACAAAATAATCATATGTTTCATTTCAGTTCTAGCACGAATAAAATCAAATGAAATTTTTAAAACGCACAACAAACGAGTTATACGATAACTGATATTGATAAAATATGTTAAAGCCGTTGAATGAAGTAACTACGGATTCAAACAACTGATGCCATAAAATAGCTGTAATCAACTTATGGTTTCCAATAATAGTCTCAAGATAATTTTCAGAGAAGATGAGCTGGAATTGTACTGATAGGTGATAGATGAAAAATAAAAAAAGTTGAATTGATTTCTCCATAGTACGAGGAAAATTGAGAAGAAATTGAAAGGTGACGGCATTCAATCGATGTATTCATAACATTGGTTACCAATGATAGATGAAAAAGTTGAGTTGATATTTCAATAGTTCAAGAAAACTTGAGACAAAAATTGAAAAGTGACGGCATATAATCGATTCATTCATAACATTGGTTCCCAATGATAGTTTCTAGACGATTTTCAGAGGAGTTAGGTTGAATATTAATTTATTGGTGATAAATAGAAATACTCATGGGAACTATTGAAAACAAATTATAAGTTGAAACGAGTGACCGCATAGAACATGATTTTCAGAGAAGACGAGTTGAATTTGTATCGATAGGCGACAGATAAATAATACTCAGGGAAACTATAAAAAAATTGAAAATTCCAAATAATTGACGGCATATAATCGATGTATTCAAACCATTCGTATCCAATGATAGTTTGGAAATGATTTTCAGAGATGAGTTGAATTTGTATTGATAGGTGACAGATGAAAAATAATTCGGAAAACCTTTAAAAAAAATTGAAAATTCCAAATAATTCACGGCATATAATCGATGTATTCAAACCATTGGTTTCCAATGATAGTTTCAAGATGATTTTCAGAGATGAGTTGAATTCATATTGATAGGTGATAGATAAAAAATACTCAGGGGAACTATTAGAAGAAATTGAAAAATTCCAAACAATTGACGGCATATAATAATAATAATAATAATAATAATAATCGTCTTTATTATAGTCAATTAAAGGTTTACATGCATATAGTCTTGGTAACATAGATTTGATTGACCATAAAGGGCGAAGTTTATTTTTGGTCGTGTACTAGACATAACCAAAAATATTCTTCCACTTAACCCAAAAACAGAGACGTGTGTATGAATGATTATGAATACCGAAAATAATTACTTATTTGAGACAGTTACGGTCAGAATCATTGAAAACGCATTGTCTGAACCTATGAAATACGTTAAATATTACCTTCCTACATAAAAAACACAAGCACCTAGAGTCTGGAAAAAGAGCTATGTTATTGGTGATTTAAGAGGTGTGCTTTAAATTTTCTCTTGAAATTTGGAACACTGAGGTTTTTAAGCTCTAATGGAACTGAGTTATATAAGTGACATATTTGGTAGCTGAAAGAGCGCCTGAAAATTTCTGTCCTGAAGGAAGGAACTGTCAGTAACCCCTTATTTCTTATATTAATATTGTGTATATCAGAGCGATATGTAATTTTACGATGCAGATATGGAGGTTTTTTATTCACAATCACGCCATGACATACATTGGTATAATGCAGCTTTCTCCTGTTCTCCATATTCAACCACCTGATTTCCCTCAATTTATACGAAATCCTTTGTCTTTTTCGTATTCCAAAAATTAAACGTAGACATGAATTCTGAACTTTTTGAATTTTATTTTTGAATTGGACGGTTAAGTTGGGCCCATACAGGGCATCTGCATAATTAAATAATGATAAAACTAGCGTTTCACAAAGTAATTCTTTAACGTGAGTAGGAAATAGATGCCGATTACCATATATTAACTTAATGTTACAATAAGCTCGTTGTATCAGTGTATTAACGTGTTTCACAAATCTCAGTTCAGAGTCCATTACCACGCCTAAATTTTTTGCTTCATTTACTAATGCTAGTTCCTCATTATTAATATTAATATTTGGAGTCAAGTTTTGTCTATGATGTTTACTACCAAATAACATGACTTTTGATTTTGTTGAATTGATCAGCAGACAGTGATCTGTGGCGTAATCAATAAAAAGCTTTAGATCATCATTAACAACTGCAGGAGCATTTTCTATTTCTTGAGGTTTGAAGCTATAATACAGCTGAGTGTCATCAGCGTACAAATGAATATTACATTTTTTTATTTTGACAAGAATGTGAGAAGTATATATGGAGAACAATAATGGTCCAAGAATGGATCCCTGTGGAACACCAGATCTCAATGATAAGTAATCGGAACTAGTACCATTCATGCAAACCTGCTGTTGTCGATTTTTAAGATAATTTTCGATGAGGATACGAGCATTGTTGGAAAATCCCATATACTTCAGTATAGCAATCATTAGGTCATAATTTATGGTATCAAATGCTCTGCTAAAGTCTAATAATACTAGCACTGTAACCTGGCCTTTATCTGTGGCTTTTAAAATGTCATCAGTAATATGGAGCAAGGCAGTTGTACAGCTAAAACCTTTACGAAAGCCTGACTGAACTGAAGGAATTAGGGCGTGGTCGTGTAAATAATCCTTAATTTGATATTCCAGTGCCCTTTCCAAAATTTTTGACAGTGACGGCAGAACACTTATTGGCCGCAGGTCCTTAAATTCAGTGGGGACCTTTTTTTTTGGTAAAACTTTCACAACTGCCTTCCTCCATGCATTTGGAATCACGTTTTCGCATATGCAAAAATTTATTATATGAGTTATAAAAGGAATAATATGAGGACAGCACAATTTAACCATATCAATGCTCAACCCATCAATGCCCTTAGCTTTAGTTTTGATTGCACAAATGGTTTCAAAAATGAATAGATCGTTAACTTCATGAAAATTGAAATCAAAGTCAGTTTGCCTGTTGAGTTCATAAAAATTGATAACATCTGCAGATGGTTGAGTTTGAGGGATAGACTCAATGAAGAACTTATTAATTTCATTTGGATCATTTATTGTGTCGGGTATTTCAAATTTTTTCTCAGGTAAAAATTTATTTTGTCTCAAGGTTTTCCACATATCATTCGGATTGTTATTGTTACTGAGTTGGTGAGTAAAATAAGCCTTTTTTTCTCTTTTGATCGATTGGAATGTAAAGTTGCGTAAGTCTTAATAGGCTTGTAAATGAGCTAAACAGTTTGTTCGTTTATATTTTTTTAGGGCTTTGTCCCTCTCAGCCATCATTACTTTTATAGGAAATGTTAGCCAAGGTGCTTTAGGCTTTGTAACTCTCGATGTAACAAAAGGGGCATACTTATCAAACAAGGCATTCAAACAGTTTACTAAATAAGAGACTTTTCCATCTACACTTTCTTGATCGTATATCCTAAAAAACGATGTGTTGAATAGATCCCGCTGAAATCCGTCTTCGTCAAAATTCCGAAAATTCCTGTAAGTAATATATTTTGGTCCTACCTGTATATTATTGCTAGTTTGAAATTTGCAAAATACCATTGAATGATCTGAGATGATTTGCTGCATTACTCCTTTTTCACATTCGAAACCCTTAGGAACTATAATATAATCCAGAAGGGTTGCCGATGTTGCTGTAATTCTGGTAGGTTCATCAATTATTTGACATAAATTTAGCGACTCCAATACTGAATTGAACTTCTTAACATTAGTATCTTCAAAGTTGAGTAAATTTAAATTAAAATCGCCCAAACAAATAATTTCGTCGACTGTAGGATATATAGAAATCAGGCTATCTTCAAACTCATCTAAAAAACTGCACACATTTTGCTCGTGAGGTTTGTAAATAGCTCCTATGGCATATGATTTTTTATTTAAACTTGCCCTTATCCACAACTGCTCCCATATAAAATCCTGCCTACTAGAGATTATAACACTGTGGATCTCATTTTTAATATAAATACACAAACCTCTACCATTACGATTTCTATCTGCTCTAAATAGTCTGTAATTTCTTATATTCAGAAGGGAATTATCAGTAATACTCTTTAGCCAAGACTCACAAATTAAAAAAATATCGAAATCATTTTGTAAAATAATTCTTTTAACATCATGTATGGAAGGTAACAACGATCTAGCATTAGCAAAGCCAATTTTCAAACAATGCATTCACAATAACGTACAATATTTCCGTCTCAAAATAAAATAAACAGACAAAAAATAAAAAAAAATAAAAACAATTCCTTATCTGAGTGAGAAATAAATCTGACAATAAAGAAACACCAGGGAACAACTCAATTGCACATATATTGATGGTGCTGCAAAATTAATCTTATTTGGAATTCATTCGACGTACAAGTATCAACAGATATTACAGTAACATTAAAAAAAAAGAACAAAAAAGTGAAACAAACAGTGCGTGAGTAGCAATTATTAGTGAAAAATAAAAATATTATACGGAGATAAATAGAAGAATAATTAGAATAAATCAATATCTTCAAGTTTCACGATTTTTATGACTTGATCAGAATTATTAAGCTTCCCAAATACGTTGCCATGATCTGTCCATACCTTCCCAGAGTTAGATATTTTCAGTAGCGCTGCTTTCAAAATTTTTACTTTACCAGGTGTTAGATCTTCTCTGATGACAACTTTTGTTTCCTTCAAAAGCTTTTTATTATAATAAACCATATCCCTGTAGTATCTAGTAGAAAACTTAACTAACATCGGCCTAGTCCTGTTGTTCACTTTCCTGCCAATTCTATAACAGGACTCAATATTTTCTTGTTTTATATGAAGGTTCATTTTTTCTGCGAGTATATCACTTATAAATTTATTACAATTTTCGCCATCATTTTCCTTTACTCCATGAACAATAATATTTCGACATCTGATAGCTTCATCTCGTTTCTCATTTGCTTTCAATAGATTTTCTATAATCTTGTTTTGTTCTTCAACCTTTTTCATTATAGTTTTGTTTTCATCCTTCAACTTCCTAATGTCATCTTTGAAATTCTTACTTACATTTTCTGTTATAGTTTTTGATAATGCATTAATGAATTCATCTGATGTACATAACGTCGTGACTATGGACTTAATTAATGTGTGCAGTTCGTCCTCACCTTTGTTCGAATTCTTTCGGCTTCTCGATTCCATTATATGTAATATAGGTATATCAACGAACAAGGCACGAAAACACGAGAAATTTCTAGTTTGGAACTTGAAAAAATGTATTCAGAAGATTCTGCTGGAGTGTCTATTTGTTACACTGCAAAAATTGATTCTTCACTTGTACGACTTCAACGAGTTTTATTGCTTTAAATGCAGCACATCAAGCGCACGTCTTACTCGGTTCGAAGCACACACATCACATATAATCGATGTATTCACAACATTGGTTTCCAATGATAGTTTGAAGAAAGTTGAGATGATTTCTCAACAGTACGAGAAAAACTGAGAAAAAATTGATAAGTGACGGCATATATTCGATGTATTCATAACATCGGTTTCCAATGATAATTTAAAAAAAAGTTGAGTTAATTTCGTAATAGTACGAGAAAAATTTAGAGAAAATTGAAAAGTGACGGCATATAATCGATGTATTCACAACATTGGTTTCCAATGATAATTTGAAGAAAAGTTGAGTTGATTTCTCAATAGTACGAAAAAAATTGAGAAAAAAAATGAAAAGTGATGGCATATAATCGATGTATTCATAATTTTGGTTTCCAATGATAGTTTGAAAGAAAGTTGGGATGATTTGTCAATGATATGAAGAAAGTTGAAAAAAAATCGAAAAGTGACGGCATATAATCGATGTATTTGAAACATTGGTTTCCAGTGATATTTTGGAATGGAAAAGCAGACTGGAGTACTTCTCAATAGTGCGAAAAATATTGAGAAAAAAATAGTGATCCATAAAAAACGAATTGTAGGCCGTCAAGTAGGTCAGTTTCAATGTCAGTCTTGTTAACACAATGTCCGCGGTGTCTGTTATTGAAAACCCAAGCTTCATAAGGTTATTTGATGGAATGAATGTTTACGTTATTGGAAAAAAAGCTGCTATGAAACTGATCACCGATATGTTTAATTTTCACATGGACAAACCCAAGAAGGAAATTGAAAATCAAGATTATATTTGTTGCAAAGCTGACATTTGGTCAACTAAAACAAGAAGTTTTATGGGTGACTTCACTGGATCGACGCAAACTTGGAGAGACACTCAGTGGCCTTAGCTTGCAAAAGGTTTTCCGAAATTCACGATCACAAGAACATCGGAGAAAAATTGGAAAACACAAATTTGAAATTTGGTATAATCAAGCCAAGTAGTCGACACAGTAACAGACAACGGATCGAATTTCGTGAAAGCATTTCGGTAATTTTCGATGGGAGAAGTGCAACATTTTCAACAGGAAATATGCAGAACTTACGAAGAAAAAGATGAAGATGATAGTGAAGATGAGACAAATGAGTATGACCAAGAAATAACCTTTCACGAAATCGAGGTTTCCGACAAGACGGAAAGCGGAAAAAAAGATAATGCTCTCCTCCCACATCCGTTGTGCCAGTTACACACTGAGTTTGATTACAACAACTGATTGCAAAAATGCAATTCAGTCTAACGTTGCGATCGGGATGAGACATACTGAAGTTTTTTTGAAATGTCAAATCTTATGGACGAAAGCCGGGAGACCCAAGATGGCTGAAATTATTGAAGACGTCTTGGAACACACTCTGAGTTATCCAGCCGCAACAAGATGGAACTCTCATTATGACTCAATTTCGCAAATTTTGGGCGACAACAAAAAGCTATCGTCTCTTTTTCGAAGGCTCAATATGAAAAACTTCAAAGAAACCGAATTGTTGTACTCAGGGGAGTACTGTATGGTCTTTAAACCTCTAGCTGCAACCCTCGATCGTCTGCAAGGACAGGAATGTGTCTTTTATGGGTATTTACTCCCAAGTTTGCTGTCTTCAAGGAATAAGTGGCAGAAGTTGAAGCTTGAAAAACTCAGTTCTGGTGGTGAACTTCTTCTGAAAACAAGCATGCAGAGCTTGGAAAAGAGATTCTCAGAAATACTCAATTTGTCATCGAAAGAGGCCATAATATCCGCAATTGTTCATCCTGAGTTCAAATTGCGTTGGTATAATGTCCTAAAAAATTCGGACTTTTGAAGAAAATGGTGATTAGCGCTGCTGAAAAACTGATAGCGAATGATGATTGCGAAGAAATGGATAATGCAGATTTGAGTGACACAACAGATGACTTTTTCGATTTGAATGAACCAGAATATCAATCTTAACAAACTGAGTCTCAACACTCGCAATCAACTGCAGAAAATGAAAAAAAGGAAACATCCAAAATCGGGCTGGAACTTAGTAAATTTTTGGATGACAAAAAAAGTGGCTTGAGCATGATAAATGATTATCCGATTTTCAAAAGAGTGTTCATAAGGTACAATACATGCTTGCCTTCTTCTGCACCAGTGGAGCGGTTATTCTCTTTTGTCACAATAAAAAACAGTCCGCGGAGAAATGCTCTGACCGATGGAAACTTCGAGAAATTAGTCATTATGAAGGCCAACAAAATTAATCAGTGAAACAATACTAGTACATTCCCTTCACTCACTGGCACTGCACTGTCCAACTCATCAATTTTTTTGACTTTCATCATTTCTTTGTTATTTTAGTATTGTAAGTTAAGTTGTTTTGTTTAATGAATATGGTTACTTATACAAATGCAAAATTTCTCATTACAATTATAAATTCTTACCTTCAACCTCTACTGCATTCTCTATTCAAATGTACTCAAAATAAGTACCAGAAAAATTCGGGTACTTGTACTCGGAGTACATTCAATGAGTAAGGTACTCGGTACTCTGTACTCGTTCTTCAGTTGTGAACAGTACCCGATACTCGAGTACAATTCATCAGTACCCGGCCCAGCTAGCTCTGATATATATATATATATATATATATATATATATATATATATATATATATATATATATATATATATATATATATATTGTTCTAAAATTGTTCGTTTTCGTTAACCAGCTGACGAACGTCAACCCTCAGAAGTCGAAACTTGTGCGAGCAATGGATATATATATATATATGCAAGAACACATTTTTTTTTTATTATTTTGTGGTGATATATGGCTATGTTCGAAAGTGAGGGTATGTCTTCAGACAAGTACCAATCTTTGGGGTGGTATTTTCATCAAAAGCGTGGGTGGGGAGACTTTCAGAAGGGGATGTGGCTAACCTTCTTATTTAAAGCTATGCAGTTAGCAGGTAGTGTCCATAGTTCATTCGAATCGAAAATTCAGTCGATCTTTTTTTAGTGTATTATCATATAGTCTGTTCTGAAAATTATGTCCATCAATATAATATCGTCGATTACGGTGGCGAGTGCAATATGCGATATACCGTCAGCATCGACCAGTGGTGTTAACAGTTCGTTGGCTAGTGAGCTGGATGAGTTGATGGAGGTATATGAAGAAAACAATTTACCGTTCCACCAGCCTGATGAAACTACAATAGTCCTCCCTTCATCCTAAGATGAGGCTATTTAACCTATCCGATTGAGGAGATGTAGCACCGAGTACATCGCCTATTCTGTCATAACTGGAAGAAGTGTTTCAAAAATAGAGCCATCGTTGCTGGAGGGATATTTAACTGGAGCGGTGCCAATCCATTGCAGCATCTTGAGTGATCAAACCCCAAGAAATTTGGAGCTGGATGAGTTGATGGAGGTATATGAAGAAAACAATTTACCGTTCCACCAGCCTGATGAAACAACAATAGTCCTCTCTTCATCCTAAGATGAGGCTATTGAACCTATCCGATTGAGGAGATGTGGTACCGAGTACATCGCCTATTCTGTCATAACTGGAAGAAGTTTTTCAAAAATAGAGCCATCGTTGCTGGAGGGATATTTAACTGGAGCGGTGCCAATCCATTGCAGCATCTTGAGTGATCAAACCCCAAGAAATTTGGAGTTGCCACCCACTTTGGACATTCCAGTAGAGCTCAATACACCCCCAACCCATCAAGTGGCTAGCATCGAGGAAAACCAGCCGATCAGCATGATCCTTGCACCTGTGTTAGAGACCGCTTGAAAACCCGCAAATCGGAGAAAATCAGCATGGAACGTCAAATGGAGCAAAATGCTCTACAAATCGCTGAGAAGCATGAGTTAAGAGGACAGCTTCTGTCGGAGGTGAAGGAGTTGGAAGCACGGATGGATCAGATTCGAGCTCAAGTAGCTGACATCGAGATATCAAATACCGAGTTATATAGGAGTCAGGATCAGCTGATGATGTGCCGCGAGCGACAACAGGGTCAGTGGAAAGAGATGATGTATATATTGAACGAGTGACATTTAAAAATCATAAACAATTGTGTGAAAAATGTAACAATCAATTCATAGCTTATTCCATTATATTTTGAAAGTGTTCATGTCCCATTCCATTTATGCTGAGAATTCCAGACTATCGATAAAAAAATTCCATTGGCATTTGCTTGATATGGTCCACATGTTTTCATGTATGATAATCTATCGCTATGTACTTGATGCTTCATTTATTATAAATATAATTTTACGTTTACATCGGTTTCATTTCATCCTTAACAAAAGTTATTCACAAAAAGTATTCTGATTCATATACAGAAACAATACACACGTACACAACATTGCAAATTTTGTGAAATTTGATGTCCTGATAAACATTTTTCACGCCCCCAGAATGTGAACAAAGACAACTCGTCATCTGAACCGGATGTTATGATGGAGCTATTAGATGGTAGTACTGCAACCAGCGAAGAGATTGAGCCAGATGTCTGTGCAACAGATGCTACAGAGGCTTTGATAACGGCAGTATCAACAAAGCCATCATTATATGATTATAGAATTCCTTTGAAACGGAGGAGTAAAGCGATGACTGATAAAAAAATGGAAAGAAGTCTATCAAAAAAATAGGTGGAGCTATTTCTCTCAAAGATTTGCCCAACAAGTTAAAATTTGAGAGACAGATATATAGCACTACGAAGTGAATACCGTAAAAAAGGTTTGTTTGTTTCGACATCATTTCATTTCTCTATGCATTTCATTACTCATATCATGTATATGTTTTGAAACGAAGAGATTCCTAATTATAATCATAATACTGTCAGGGCGTGGCATCAGTTGTTTGAATCCGTAGTTACTTCATTCAACGGCTTTAACATATTTTATCAATATCAGTTATCGTATAACTCGTTTGTTGTGCGTTTTAAAAATTTCTTTTGATTTTATTCGTGCTAGAACTGAAATGAAACATATGATTATTTTGTATATATATATATATATATGTTACCGGCAAAGTGTAAAATCAGGCATTGTATAGAATGCCTAGGCATTCTATACATTGCCAAAAGTAAGCAGGCAAAGTGTGAAATTTTAAACATTTCATACTTTGCCTAGGCATTCTATAGAATGCCTGCTGGAGTTCAGGCAGAGTTAAAAATCTGTCTGTTCCATTGTGAAATAAACTCATTTCTTAACAATTGTACAAACTTTATATAGAATGTCGGAAGTTTTGCAGGCAAAGTATAAAATGAACAACATTGTTAAAAATTGTTTATTGCAAATAACAAACATGAAATGTATTAAACATAGGATCTGAAAATCCTCATATTTTACTAGTGTAAAATTTAGAAGTGAAACATTAATTTAAGAAATTACTTGTTACAGCAGGAAAGAGAACTATGGTTAGGTTAGGTTAGGTTAACCTTAACTTGAAAACAATGGAACAGACAGATTTTTAACCTAACAAATCAAATCGTTCAAAATCCATTCGCAATCAAATCTAATTCAAATTCTCAAACACTCCAAACGAATACTTCAAATTCTACAATAATAACGAACACTTTCAAACCAGAATATTCAAATTGCGTTCCACAATTCGATGGGAACCCAAATGAACTCAATAGATACTTAAGTACATGTGAAAGTCTCATTTCGAATTTTTATGATGCGACAAATCCCATTAACTTTCAATTTACATATTTGTTGAATTGTTTAATTGGAAAATTGTTAGGAAATGCAAAATTGGTAGTAAATATTCAAAATGTCACAACTTGGGATGTTTCGAAAACCACCCTGTATAGAAATTTTGCAGATCAACGCGATGAAGCATGTTTGAATAGAGATATGGAAATGATGAAACAATATCCGTCCGAAAAACCCCAACAGTTTTTCGATCGTATATTACAAATACTCAATCTGATTTGTTATATCGATTCCCATGAAAACGATGGAAATTCAAAAATTCTGAAACGAAACTTATATAATTCGCTTGCTTTGAAAACATTCTTATCAGGCTCAAGAGAACCTCTGGGTACAACAATTCGCTGTATGAGACCTGATGATTTGAATCAGGCCCTCCAATTCATAATCCAAGAAGAAAATGTCAATTATTATCAAAATCAATCAAATAGAATTTCGATTCGTCAAAATAATAGCCAAATCAGGTCAACTCCTCATCAAAATCATTCTCATACATCCAGAACTTCTTTCAACGCACATACGAGAAATGATCGGTTCTATAATCAATCATCACATAATCAATATAAACCTCATAATAATCAATTTCAATCACAAAACAATTTCCCCTCTCAACCTGAAAATGTTCAGCCAAGAAACAATATTCCACCACGGAAGTTCTTTACAAATTCACGAGTTTTTAAACAACCTGTACAAAATCAAAACGTTCTTAAGCCTAATCTCAATCGAAGTCTTCCTAATCAAACGCCTGAGTGTTTCGACGAGGCAAACATTTAATAGAAACCAACCGGGTCCCTCTCATTCTTACAAGCCACCGGAAAAGAATTTCATTTCAGACGAACTATATAATGCAGAGACTAATGAAATAGATTACTACTTGAAAGATAGTGAAATCGAAAGTCAAAATAATTATGCAAACGATGAAAATATGCAAAACCTAAATTTTCAATAAACAAGCCAAAACATCGGTCAAAAGTAGAACCAATAATAATATCGCTAAATTCTTCCAATTCTAGCGAATTGCCATACATCATTCTGCCAGAACACAATTTGAAATTTTTGGTTGATACTGGTTCAACTAAATCGTTTATAGATCCAAATTTAGCCTATAATCTATACCCTGATCGAATCCAGAATGATCCATTTATAGTCTCGACTGTTTTTCAATAATCATGCCACAAGCATAGCGCTTTTATACCCCTTTCTGAAATTTCCAATGTTTCCGGAAGTCTAAAATTTTATCTGTTTGAATTCCATAATACATTTCATGGATTGATAGGTATCGATAATCTAAAATTACTCCAAGCTAATGTGAATTTGAGCAATGGATTATTAATCACGCCACATTCCCAAATTGAATTGCACTATCATAAAATAAAAAATGACTTGAATCTCATATATTTACTTCCTCGAAACGAACAAGTAATTAAAATAAGAACATCTGTAAAAGACGGTGAAATAATAATCCCTTATCAAAAGATACACAACTGCGAAATTCCAGAAAGTTTGTCAATCGCGAGAAACGGAAAAGCGTTAACGACCATATTAAATAACAGTACAAAGAAGATAACACTAGATTTCTCAGAACCCATTGTGGTTGAAAAATTTGATAGAACATGCATACAAGAATTCAGTTTTAATAATTTTAGTGAGACAGACAAACGTAAACTGGACTTATCTAAAATAAGAACCGACCATTTGAATGAGGAAGGAAAATCAATGATTGAAAAATTATGCCTTGAACTTTCCGGCATATTTTATCACGAAGACGAACCTCTCACGTTCACAAATAAAACTAAACATCGTATAAAGACTACTGACGAAATACCAGTCTACACTAAAACATATAGGTACATATCCCTTTATCCACAAATAAGAAGTTGAAACACAAATTCAAAAAATGTTAGACCAAAAAATCATCAAACCTAGTAGTTCACCTTGGTCGTCCCCAATTTGGGTCGTATCTAAAAAATTAGATGCCTCCGGTAAGCAAAAATGGCGAGTTGTTGGAGATTATTGGAAACTTAATGAAAAAACCATCGATGACAAATACCCCTTGCCAAATATCACAGATCTTTTAGATAAATCAGGTAGGTGCCAATATTTCTCGACATTGGACCTGGTCAGTGGCTTTCATCAAATTGAGATGTGTGAAGCGGATATTGAAAAAACTGCCTTCAATACTGAACAAGGGCACTATGGATACCTTCGTATGCCCTTCGGGTTGAAGAACGCCCCTGCTACCTTCGAACGAGTAATTGAAAATATTTCAAGAGGAATTCAAAACGAAAAATGCTTGGTATACTCGGACGATATAATTATCTTTTCCACATCCCTTCAGGAACACATTGAAAGATTAAGAGCCGTGTTTCAAAGACTCAGAGAGGCAAATTTTAAAGTTCAACTTGATAAATCCGAGTTTTTACGGAAAGAAGTGGCATACCTTGGTCATATTGTCACTCCAAATGGTGTCAAACCCAATCTAGACAAAATGAAGGCAATTAAAAACTTTCCTGTACCAAAAACAACGAAACAAATAAAGGATTTTTTAGGACTCCTTGGAAACTATCGTAGGTTCATAAATAATTTTGCCAAAATTACAAAACCATTGACCAAATGTTTGAAAAAAGGTGCACAAATCACCCATGATCAAGAATTCTTATCGTGTTTTGAAACCTGTAAAAATTTGTTGATCAATGAACCAATCCTCCAATACCCAGACTTTTCTAAACCTTTTAACTCAACCACAGATGCGTCGAACGTTGCCTTGGGTGCTGTTTTAAGCCAAGGACCTATTGGCAAAGACCTCACAGTGGCATATGCTTCAAGGACTCTTAATGACTCCGAAGCAAATTACAGCACGATAGAAAAAGCATTATTGGCGATTGTTTGGGCCACCAAGTACTTCCGCCCTTACATTTTTGGCAGAAGATTTAACATAATCACCGACCATAGGCTCCTCCAATGGATATTTTCATTGAAGGACCCAATCTCGAAATTACTCCGATGGAGAATAAAACTCGAGGAATATCTGTAACGCCTTTTCCGTGCGTTCAATAATATTTAACGCCTTCTCAAGGTACGGTCGGTACCTCGGGCGCCAGCTGGTGTATTTAAAGTGTCACCAAGCACCACTACACCGGGCAGCTGCAGTGAAGAAACGGTAAACCAGGGGTCTTGGTGGACTTAACAGTTGTCAGAGGTCAGAGAGTCCGATTTTACTTGACTCTGCTGAGATTCGAACTGATTTCTCGACAGCTGAATATAAGGTTAATAGTAATATAATTAACGACCATCAACCAATTTAAATCAATAACTAACTGTCAGCTTAGTTCTGCTTGAAATACCGGCCCACGAATATATACATATATAAATATACATATATATATATATATATATATATATATATATATATATATATATCTATATCACGAAAATAAATAACTCGCAGTACAAGCTTTTGACACTCACGGTAACCACCGGTGGGCGCAAAGAGCGTTCCTGAAGGAATACAGCTATCAGTACTCACGGTGACCACCGGTAAGCACTAGCAGCAGTCCCCCCTACCGAAAGCAAATGTCTTACGAAAATGTGTTGTCGGAAGTACAGACTTCTTACTCCCACGGTAACCACCGGTGGGCGCAAAAAGTGTTCCTGGAGGAGTACAACTATCAGTACCCACGGTGAACACCGGTAAGCACTGGCAGCAGTCTCCCCTACAATCGGAAAATGAACGGTAAACCAATGAAGCAAAGTACAAGCTTCTCACACCCACAGTGAACACCGATGGGCGCAAAAAGCGTTCCTGGGGTAATTCGGCTATCAATACTCACAGTGAATACAGGTGAGCACTGACAGCAGTCTCCCCCACAATCGGAAAATACACGGTAAAAGGCGGTTAATCGGAACCAACGCTGATAACTAACAAAAGAAAGAAAACACTCGGTTGACGGTCTACCAATTCATTACTACTACCTGCTACCCTTACTATAAACCTGCGGTACGGTCCTGTCCCTATTTGCTATCCAAATTAATATTTGGCGGAATCGCTGCTGAGTCCGGTAAGCTGTCTAATTGTTGCTCTATGACGGCAACGGCAGACTGCTTGCAGATGATTTCAAATTTCAGCTTCAGTAGGCCTTCGCTTCAGACACGGCACATAGGCGTAAGTTGGTCCCTCTAGCGGTACTACTATGAACTACTCGGATCGCAGAAGTCTGGTGTTGTCGGAGATTCCGCGATTCCAGTGTCGTGCGCAATAATTTTCAGTAGGAGACAGGACCAAACCGGGAGTACATAATATTATAATTAGTGACTTCGTCACATATCAATACAATATAATTTACAAAAAAGGATCAGCTAACACAAATGCCGATGCCCTTTCACGCATCGAAGTTCACAAAGGAAACAAAATTTTAGACGAAATTCTCGAAGAGTTTGATCGTCTGGCTCCATCTGTCTCATTTGGCAATCAAAATCCAACAAATCCTTGTCTCGAAACTCCTAACTATGAACCATCTATTGACATTTTACCAATAGGTGAAATCGCACGGGAAATCGATCCAACCGAAACATTAAGTCCAAACAACAACCGTCAACAACTATATTTGCATGCTGGCAGAACACGGATTTTTTTCATACATCAATAAGCCGACTCGTGTAACAGAAACAACATCTAGCCTAATCGATCATATATTCATAAAAACTGCAAATGAAAACATACGCGAAAAAAACATCTTCAATACATTCATATTTACCACTGATCTAACCGACCACTTCATGCTCTTATTATCTATAAAAAAACAATCTAACAATACGATCCATAATAGCAATAAAGAAAAATCAACAGATAATACATTCATCAATTATAATAAACTTCATAAAATATTTTCAGACGAAAAATGGGAAGAGGTTCTACATATCACTGATCCACAATTGAGTTACAATACGTTTCTCGTAAAAATTATGGACGCTATCAAAAAAAGCACCCAGTCCAAAAAAAACAACAAAAATAACCATAATACTAAACTGAAACCTTGGATGACCCAATGCCTATTGAATTCAATTAGAACACGTGACTCTATGAAAAAAGATCTATTGAAATCAAAAACCACTGAACAGAAAACGGAATATAAAAAATATCGAAATTCTCTAAACAAACTCTTGAAACAAACGAAAAACGATTACTACAAAAACAAAATTGAAGAAGCAAAAGGCAATACGAAAAAAATATGGCAGCAAATAAACGATATAACTAATAGAAAAACAGAACATGACAGTGGCATGAAGTACGAAATTATTGATAACGATGGGATGAAAATTGTTGATGATACAGTGAAAGCAAACTATTTCAATGAATATTTTACCAACGTTGGTATTGAAATGTCTAAAAAAATTGATAAATCATCTCAAATGAATGAGCAGGATGAAAAAATCCGTGAATCACTATTTCTTCATCCTGTCACAAATACAGAATTGATATCATTGATATCGGAAATGAACAATAACACATCTCCTGGCCCTGATGGGATATCTGTATATTTGATAAAAAAATTCCATATGTATTTCCTCGATCCGTTATCTCATATTTTCAACCAATGTTTTTTGAAAGGATCAATTCCTGATAGTATGAAGGAATCAGTTGTGACTCCGATCTTCAAAGCTGGAAGCAGGCATTCAACCACAAACTACAGACCCATATCAGTTATAAGTAACTTCGCTAAATTATTGGAGAAATGTTTAAAAAATAGGGTTGTAAATTTTTTAAAAAATCATAACCTTTTATCACCTTTCCAGTTCGGTTTCAGGGAAAACATGTCGACTGAAAACGCAGTTTTTTGTCTTGTCAACAATGTAATTAGTGAAATCAATGAAAACAAAAAGTGTCTCACTGTGTTCCTGGACTTAGCGAAGGCATTCGACACGGTTGATCACAATATCTTGTTAAAACGAGTGGAAAGTGTGGGCATCAGAGGTGTACCTTTGAAACTACTAACTGATTATCTGTCTGGTCGTATGCAGAAAGTTAGGATAAAAGATGCTTATAGTCGGCCATTGCCAATCAACATAGGCGTCCCCCAGGGTACAGTCATGGGTCCAATTTTATTTCTCATATATATTAATAGTCTATATAACATTAAAAATATCGAAGGAAATTTTGTCTCCTTTGCTGATGACACAGCCGTAGTTTTTTCGGGCGACACATGGGATTTTACTTTTTCAAAAGCCGAAAGAGGGATGAGAATTATTCACTCATGGCTGAACGCTAGTCTTCTGAGCCTCAATGTTGAAAAAACAAAATTTATTACTTTTTCATCAACTAGTAGAGATCAGCCGACGAGGGAAAACATTTTTATTCACTCTTCTAGTGTTTGTAGGGACCCACGCAACTGCTCATGCCCTAAAATAAAAAAAGTCTATTCTGTGAAATATTTAGGAGTGATGGTGGACCAACATATACGATGGGATGAACACATTCAATTCTTAGTAAAAAGACTCCGGAAACTAGTATACAAATTTTACCAGCTCCGATGCATACTGAATAAAAAATTGCAATTTATGGCCTATGATGCACTAGCCGAATCAATTCTACGATACTGCATAATTGTATGGGGTGGTCTGAATAGAACTCACTCAAACAACTTAGAGGTTACACAAAACACTCTAATCAAAATAATGTTCAAAAAGGACAGGAGATATTCAACTGACCTTCTTTATAAAGAAACAGGTCTATTTGACATAAAAAAGTTGTACACATATCATTGTTTGCTATGGATGATTAAACATCCTGTTGCGTTCGTGACACACAATTATAATACTCGAACTAGGTCCGAGAGAGCAATGCATGTTCCTTTCTGTAAAACATCACAAACACAAAGATTTATTTCATACTTTGGTCCAAAACTAGTTAATCAACTTCCACCAGTTTTGAAGGAAATGAAGAATAAAAAAAAACAAAAAATTGAATTGAAATCATTTGTTGATGAAAATTTCAATAAACTAGTAGCTATATATCAAATAATTCAATGAAGAAAATCTGAAAAAATATACTTATTGTTGTTTTTCTCCTCTGTTTGTCACGTTTTTATATTATATTAATTCAATATTCACATACTGCACTGGTCTTCGGGATAGAATCGCAACACAAGCATTTGCTTAGGCGATCCTCCCCAAAATTGGTGCAGGAATTCAAAGAATATGATCAAGAGTAATATGAAAAAATGTATGTGAAAATGGTGTCTGAATAAATCTATCTATCTATCTATCTATCTAATTGACATACAACCAAGCACAAGCTCTAATGTCAACGACAAAAATAAAAACGCACAAGAAGACAATATTTCCACATCAGTTCATATTGATACTGACACTCACGAAAACCAAGAAATTCATGGCAATAGTCCAATAGAAATACGCGATGATGACGTAACTGTCCATACCAACGCGGAAGAAAATCCTATCGTTGAAATACCAATTTCGGAATCAAACAAAAATTATCTAGCAACATTTATTTGTAATGAAAACATTGAATACTTACTGATTTTTCACGTATTTCTCTCAAAAATGAAGACATTTTCCGGAGCTTGTAACATAACCTGTTGAATCAAACCTCGAACTGAGAGATACGGGATATTCGCAAAGATTTGTTGAGAATTGCCATACGGGTTATTACAGGAGAGAAGTTTGAAACTATTCTCGTACACATGCGCTACTGGGAATTCGCTGGACTGTGAGAAACTCTGCTGGGGACCTCTATCAACAATAAACCAAATTTCCGAGTTTTTGCAGATACGGGGTATTAGCATTGAGCCATCGATATGCTTGTGTGAAAACATTTAATAATTCACATTTCATAGCTCATTCTTTCAGATTTCGAAGGTTTACCATATCCTATTATGATGAAGATTAAAATTATATATATATATATATATATATATATATATATATATATATTTGATCGGCTAGGCTTCCGCGGTCAGAAATGTGCTGGCTGGAACTTCCGGTTGATCCGCGTCTGGAAAGATTTACTTGTCTACGTTTCGACTCCCATTTCGGAGCCATTTTCAAGACTTAGTGACCTTGCGTCTAGGTCTGAGTTGTCTCACTAGCTGGCTATCATCACTGGAGAACGAGGATCTCCAGTGATGATAGCCAGCTAGTGAGACAACTCAGACCTAGACGCAAGGTCACTAAGTCTTGAAAATGGCTCCGAAATGGGAGTCGAAACGTAGACAAGTAAATCTTTCCAGACGCGGATCAACCGGAAGTTCCAGCCAGCATATATATATATATATATATATATATATATATATATATATATATATATATACATATACATATATATATAACTGTGAAAAAATGTAATAATCAATTCATAGCTCATGGTGTTCGCTGAATAGTTCGATCCGCGGGTCTAAAACATTTTTCATTCATATTACGCTTTCGCAGTCGCTGGCATTGGCAGATTTTTATCTTACTAAACTTCTCTAAACTTACTTTAGATTTTTGGTACACATATTGAATTCAAATTAACAGTCTTCAGTCCATGAAACCCGAATCCATGATTCTAAGTTTTCGATGACATTGGATTGCTGTTCAGTGTTTCGAGTCTGCTCACTTTCATCCGATTTTGGAATGTCTACGTCGTTCTCGTCGAGCCATTCAACATCATGGTGCTCTGAATTCGGAATAATGCACATCAGTTCATTAGCACGACGAGCAGGTCCAACTTTCCTATCAGTGTGCGTGTTTACTTTTTTATGGATCTTCTCGATGTGACGATTTAGTGACTCGACGGAAGCCTGATAAAGACCACAAATTTTGCATGTTCGACTTTATAGCCTCGATTCTACCGTCGGACAAAAATAATCGTCGGGCATTTGCAGGAAATCTTTGAGTGAAGCACTTAAGCGTAGAGCAAAATTGACTGGAAGATCAAGAAATTGCCCTCCTTCATCCAAAACCAAGTCATCAACTGTTTTTTTACTTTTACAGGTGGTGGAAGAAACATGTTGTCTAGTAATCTGAATAGGCCACTTCTTGGACGACAGCATTCTGTATTTCTACATTTTACAATTTGAAACAAGTATTAGCTCTCACGCACATGTTCTGAATACCATTTAAGTCTGAAAAATCAGGAACATCTTGTTCACCTGACCCAACATATTTTGCAGTAACATTATAGCCATCAATTTCCATTGAACTCCATACTTCAGCTCATACATTTCCTGCAAATTCGAAATTAGATCTTTCTAAATGTTCATCAATTGTAACGCCACGTTCATGCAAAGAGGAGCCCTTCTGCGCTCTACTTTGTTATACGCACTTCTTCCAGGAGCATTGGTAGCTAAAAACAATGCATCGAGATCATGTCGCTTGAAGTGTTGTATAGCAACCCCTATGACTTTTTAATAGCGCGGATTTTCATCTGGCCCTCCATCAACCGTCATGATTACTACTGGTTTTACTAGTCCATGGTCAGTTTTAGCTAATGATCGAAACTTTTCAAGTTCGAGAAGCGTCTCGAAATCATGAGTATTAGCAATAGATGAACAATGCTTTCCACTTCTAATAGCGATGTATGTTGGTCCAGAATACCCAACGGCTTGCGGTTGTCCTAGCATACTGAAAGTGATTTTGATACCAGCATAAACAGATATTAATTTATGACGCTCTCGCATCTGTGTGAGAGGCCTGCTACAAGCTCTACACCACGTCGCTGATATTATATTGAATGGTTCTGTCCTATGCTCATCAACATGCTCGTATCACGCACCATCGTTCGTTCGGTGGGCATAAAATCTGTTACAGATGAGGCAAAGTTTTTCAACTGGTCCTCTCTCTGTCTCTCTGTTCTGTCCTATGCTCATCAACATGCTCGTATCACGCACCATCGTTCGTTCGGTGGGCATAAAATCTGTTACAGATGAGGCAAAGTTTTTCAACTGGTCCTCTCTCTGTCACAATTTTCACGAACGTTCCTGTACTACAACAGAGATGCACCTGATCTGCCAACGTATCGGTCATATTCAGCGGCTTGACTCTACATATAACCATGCCACCATCTATTTCACCAGGTTGATCACCATGTGCATTCGAACCCACGACCTTCCGTTCTCTAGGCGGATGCTCTACCACTGAGCTATCGAAGACCCTGAGTTCTCCATCGCAAATTTCGGAAGTCATTCATCTCAAATTCCATTGTTAGTTGTTATTCAATCGAGAACCTTCGGCGGTTTTCGACTAACGGAGGTGTTAGATGGGGAAAGGATACACATTCATTATCATATGATCTTAGTACCAAATTGTACCTTTCAACCGAAGCGTCGTCGATGTTTGTCGACTTCAGCAGGTATCAGGTGTAGATACCAACCAGATGATTTCAAGCCGGAAATAGAAACGATAGATGTATTAGTGTCTGTATAATTAACAAATGAATGAAATGATAACGGCATTCAGACAAATCATAGGAATTCGAGAAAAATAAACTTCTTCGAGCGGGATTCGAACCCACGACCTTCCGTTCTCTAGGCGGATGCTCTACCACTGAGCTATCGAAGACCCTGAGTTCTCCATCGCAAATTTCGGAAGTCATTCATCTCAAATTCCATTGTTAGTTGTTATTCAATCAAGAACCTTCGGCGGTTTTCGACTGACGGAGGTGTTAGATGGGTAAAGGATACACATTCATTATCATATGGTCTTAGTACCAAATTGTACCTTTCAACCGAAGCGTCGTCGATGCTTGTTGTCGACTTCAGCAGGTATCAGGTGTAGATACCAACCACATGATTTCAAGCCGGAAATAGAAACGATAGATGTATTATATATATATATATATATATATATATATATATATATATATATATAGACTTCAAGGAAATAACTGAATGTAGACAAAGGCAACATACTTCATGGAAAGTATACTTGTGGGATTAATTATGAATAAAGTCTTTTTTTTATTTTCTCCCCAAAGGATTATTTATATGATACAGGTCAACCACTAGATTATATACGCCTTAGATCAATACGAATGGGGGAGAGGGAGGAAGGCACTGCCCCAACCACGCAGTGCCCCGTGTACACCAGCCAACGAATGTGTACTCCGAGGAAGGAAGGGATTATGGGTATGATTAGTCAATGAGGATTGGAGATGGCGGTGGGCTATCCTCAACAATGACTAATAATAATAATAATGTTTTTTTCAGTAAGTAATGATAGATATAAAAATGTACATGATAAAAATCAAGAAATAATGAAATAAACAGACGACTCACTGAAGCTGTGTCAGTCACAGCTTGTACGTGATACAAAGTATAAAATAAAGTAAACATACACATAAAAACAAATGACAGCATAAAGGAGTTAAATTGAGTCGGTGAAGTGTAAAGGTACAAAATATTTTTTTTTTAGATCTAAAGGGTATCAGCATATTATCAAGGAGACATAAAACGAGTAGATGAACTTAATATTAAAGACCATCCAGTGATTACTTTATTTTTCCATTTCAAGAGAAAAGAGTGCAATGAGTGTTCTGGCAAGTCATTTGTTATTTATTAGGTTATGAATAATTGTTCTTTCCATTGATTGCAGCCATTTTTTCACTCTACTTTTGAAAGTTCCATATACTTTTAACGATTGCAATGCGTTAAATAATTTAGGACCTAAAAATTCGATACTGCGTTGCCCTATAGTTTTTTCACATCTAGGTAGCAAGAAGCAAACTTTTCGAATTCTTGTATTGAGAGTATGTTCAATTGGTTCTAGTTTAATTTTTTTTTGATGAATATTCTATAATATTTTCAGAGTGAATAGCTGTCTGGGATCTAATAATTTAGATTCTTTGAACAAGGCATCGCTCGGATACGTCATTTTTTTATTATAGATGATTCGAACAATCCACTTTTGAACGGTGTTGAGAGCTGTGAGATGACAGTCATTCACACCGCCCCATCCCAAAATACCATATGAGAGTTGTGATTGAATCAATGAAAAATAAATGGTTTTCAGGTGGTGTATATCGAGAAATTCTTTGAGAAATTTAAAACGGGAAAGAAATCCTCTCAGCTTATTACAGATAGCATTAGTCTGCAAATCCCATCGTAAATGCCTGTCTGCTAGTATTCCCAAGTATTTCATTGATTCTGTTTCCGGTATTTGAGTGTCTTGATCGATAATTAGAGGTCCTAAGTTTGGAAGAGTATTGGAATATGATGTGAAAGGGAGTTATTTTGTTTTTTCAATATTCAAAGTCAGCTTGTTAAATTCAAACCAGTTTTTAATTCTTCTAAAATCTGCTTCGGCATCTGCTCTCAGTTTATTCCAACTTTCAGATCTATAAAAAATTGCTGTATCATCAGCGAAACTGAGGACTTTTCCTTGTATTTTCATTGAAAACAAACTATTGACATATATAGTGAAAAGTAATGGTCCTAGCACTGTACCTTGTGGTACTCCGTATGTAATATTTCTCACCTCGCTGATGCTACCATCAATATAAACTTGTTGCTGGCTATTCGATAGGTAGCTTTCTAATAAGGAATATGCATTGCCTCTGATGCCATAGGATTGCCATATGCACAGTGATGGACTTTTGGAATCAATTGATTTATATATTTTTGATGTTAATGCACATATAGCGTCTTCCGTTGACTTGCCCTCTCGAAAACCATATTGACCGTCAGAAATAAGCTTGAATTTGTCACAGAATCCCATAATCCGTTTCTTCATCATCTTCTCTATAATCTTTGCAATATTTGATATGAGCGAAATTGGTCGATAATTTTCTATTTTGGTTTTGTCTCCGTTCTTGAATAGGGGTTTGATGAGCCCGATTTTTAATGATTGTGGAAAAAGACCTGAATTGAAACATTTATTTATCAGCGTACTCATAGGAGTAGCAGTTTCTCGAGAAATTTCCTTCAAAGTTTCCGCTCTAATATTGTCACCACCTGGAGATTTTCCATTCTTCAGTGAAGAAATGGTTTCAATCACTTCTGTCTCATTGGTTGGGAATAGAAACATTGTGTTATCCGAACCATCTATGATTTGATTCTTGGGTGTTTTCCGGGTTTGATGGCCCGGAAAACACCCAAGAATCATTTACCTCCGGCCGTGAAAGTTTACGTTCTTTCATCTATGATTTCTTCGAAATCACTCGGGATTTGTATTTTTTCCGCGAATGTTTTTCCTAGGTCACTGAAATAATCATTGAATTCGTTCGAGATTTGGAGTTTGTCGGTTACGATGTTATTGGTGCGATCTTTTATCTTTTCAATCTTAGTTTCAGACCTTGTTTTTCCACAAATTTCATTGACGCATTTTCATAGGTTGTTCGACGTATTATTATTTTTCTCTATTTTTGTCTAATGTAGCTTCGTTTGGATTTTTGTAGCGATTTAATCAATTTATTTTTGTATTCTTAATATTCATTCTTGAGGTTGGTGTTTTGTGGATCCGATTGTAATTTTTTGTACAAATGATTTTTGTAATCAATACATTTTAATAGATTATAAGTAATCCACGGCTTTCTACGGTTGAATTTGTTTTGTGATTTGACTTCTTTCGTATTTTTTTCTATATACCTCGATAGAATGTTAACGAATGATTCAGTCATCAGATCTACATCGTCGTTTTCAAGCACATTCTCCCATGGTTCTAATTTGAGATCATCTCTTAATATATTATAATTCACGAATTTTTTGTATTTTTTATTCGCAGGTTCCTCACGTTTTTTTATTGTTGTTCATTAAGATTCAAAAGTATCGCTATAGGAAAATGGTCAGTTATATTATAATTGAATACAAAAGAGTTTATATTTTCTGATGTTTGCATATCGCTTTCGATGAAGAAATGATCCAAACAAGTTTGACTTCTGGGCCTAGTATATTGATTTATATACGAATTGAAATCAAAAGAACTCAATATACTCTTGTATTCTTCAACATGATCTAATTCTTGAAGAAGATCTATATTAATGTCTTCGGTGATAATATGGGTGGAACTTCTGATGTTTTCAAGATATTTGATAAGATTTGCGTTGAAATCCTTAGGACAACTACTGGGGGCTCTATATATAGAAGTAACAATTATTTCATTTCCGAATTCTGAAATATTCAACATAATAGCCTTCGTTTCTCCGATTTTAACAAAACTGAACTCATACCCAATATATTCCTTGATATAAACAATATTTCCGTCATTTTTGTTATTTTCACCATGATTATGAATTGTATTGTAGCCTTCTATATTGAACAACTCTATATCATATATCTTGTAAGTTTCTGATAATACTATTATATCGAAATCATTCGTGAATTTTACAAGAAAAGCATTCAGATTTTCGAAGTTTTTTTGAATACTTCTGATATTAAGATGTATAATTCTGAGATTTGATTTGTTATTACTTACTATTTCATTGAACTCAGGAATAATATCAATTGTTACAGCTTTCACGGGATCATTTTCATACTCTTTAATATAAGGGTCCATTTCGAATAAACAATTGGCACACCTAACAGCACAAAATTGTTCATGCAACTGTCGAAAGACAAAATGTATTTTGGAAATTCATAGTTTTTTATTCGCTCGTGAGTTTATTTTTCACTAATTCAGAAGTTCAAATGTGGATTGTTCAATTATTTCTTATTTCGACCCGTAGAAGAAGATATTTTTTTTGGAGTTGTCTTAGCACCTGAAGATGATGATGGATGGCGTGTATCGTAACGGTGAACCCTTTCTTTATACGCAACCGGTTTTTCCTCGTTTTTACTATTCCTTTCCACAACTTGGGATATCGGCAAGACTCTTGGGACTTTCAAATAATCTTCCCCGCTCTCAGAATCCTGGATCATATCAGGAGACGGAGTAGATGGTTCACTTATTGCTTTTCTTGATGCGGGTGATGAGAATTCGTTTTCAAGTTCTAATATAGGTTGTCCTTGATTCTCAAGTTCTTCTACTGTGTATGCGACACCGTCTACCAACAACTTGTTACCTTTTATACTGCCCTGTCTTCCTTCACTTCTGGCTAACTTTAGATGGTGAACAAGTATTTTTCTCTTTTCAAAATCGCTCGGTATGAGATCTTCAGATACGTATATTCCAGTATACTTTAATTTTGAACAGTTTGCTAATATTTCTTTCTTTTTCAGTTGGGAGTGAAATGTTATCAGAAATGGCCGACTTCTTTCTTTTGCCTTTCCCAATCTGAAAGCATCAGTTATATCATAATTTTCGATTCGTATCTGCAGAGTATTTCTAACGATTTTTTTAACAGCTTCTGATTCTTCGATATTCTCTTCTATTCCATAAAATATATATATTAGAGTTTCTTACTTTTCTCTCAAGTTTATTCAGACTCTCTTTGATTTGACTATTTTCTATTTCCAATTTTTCCACGTTTTGTTTAAGCACTTTCACTTCTTCATTAGTGGTTTTCATGAACAATTTCATTCTTCATTGACATTGTCTATTTTCGTTGATAGATTTGAGTGAACCTTGTCCAGAAAAACATATAAATCATCCAACGTTTTTGCTCCTCCCCCATAATAATCTCAAGTATCAATATAGCTGGAATACTCGTATCTGCTTTCCTTTATCGCTATGGTTTTTACGTTGACATACACTTCTTGTTTTCGATTCAGTTCGATTTCGATGAAATATTGCAGTTTTGAACATAATACGTTTGGAACTTGCTAACTTCTCGAGTGGAATCAGAAACGGGGTCGTGTTCTGAATATTCTGATATAAATCACAACTTATTTATAGGTGTATGTATCCCTGATTCAACTGATTTTGTGTGGACACTTCCTTACACTACACTACATGAGTTTAGATTGGTTTAGACTGATTCCACTCTTCCTGGGATGACTGTTTCCGTTCGTCTGGGGAAAAGGGCCCAGAACGCCGCATCATCTAGGAACTCTTGCGGCCTATCTTCAACATTGATGGGATCCATAAGCTCATCTCTCAAGCGAGCGGCATCACATAAGTGGTCGGCGGGTCCGTCACCCATGAGGGCATCCATGATTTCCTGGATCTCCCGATCTACTCGATCCGACAAATCATCAGTGATCGTGATGTGGTGCACTTGTACCCTCGGATCATATTGGCCGTCGGACTCGGGCTGAACGTAGGGTTCGGTGATAGAATCTGCTGCCGCATATGTAGTTGCCATGGTGCTGATAGGTGCTCTAATGATCATCGTGGCAAAATATCCTGATTTTATACTCTCGAAGAAGAGTGAGGAGGAGTGGGGGCAGTAAGGCACTGCCCCACCACGCAGTGCCCCGTGCACACCAACCAACGTATGTGTAATCCGAGGTAGAAAAAAGAAAAAGAAGAATGTGGGGGGTTGGGGAAAGGTGAACTAGGCTGCCACTGCGTCAACTCCATTTTTGAGCCGCTCCGGGCGAGATTCCCTCTTGACTCGTCCTCCAGCCGACAATCCTTGTCACAACCGGTGATCTGTACATCGGTCTCGACGAGGCTCTGGTTCAACTCAGATACCAACCGCATTCTCCGTTCTACCATCTGCGCGCGCTTGACCTCCAACCGCCGTTTGTGCGCAGTGATATCATCTTTCCTCGCGTCGCTGCCCTCTATGTCCTTCAACCTGGCGCTTCTCTCACGGCAGACCCTGCCGAGAGTCTGGAAGTCCTCGACCAGATTCTCAGACCGCTGAAACAATAGCATTTCGTCGCCGTTGTCTCCGATCACAGCGGCGGTATCGGCGGTCTTCTGCGGTGTGGCTGGTGGCGGAGGTAACTTTAAGGCTGGTTCAGCCGAAGTAGATAGCTACTCCGGAGTTGAAGGCACATCGGCGGTCTTCTGCGGGGTGGCCGGTGGCGGGAGTGCCGTGGAGGTCGACACGGCGGCAGTGCCGTGGAGGTCGACACGGCGGCAGTCACAGGAATGGTCGACAGCTTCGAAATCGGTGGCCGCATTTCGGTGGCGACCTTCGGAGTTGCTTTCGTGGTCGGCTTCCTGGTGACCGACCTCGAAGACGGGGCTTCCTGGTGACCGACCTCGAAGACGGGGTGACGACTGGCGGTTTGGTCTTTGGCGCGGACGGCTTGGTGGTTGCGGATTTCTGCCGCGTCCAGCTGCTGATACGATGAGGTTTATTTGCATTCCACCTCTCCATAGCTTTCTGCAGCTCGGACTTCGACTTCTTGACGGGCGTCGGCTTCTTGGGTGCCATCGGCTCCTTGGGCGCCCATGTCCTTTTGTGGGGTTGGGTTCGAACGAAATCAAGGCAATGCTTGCAGGCCATAATCAGTGACAGGTTGGAACATTATTACCAGTGCGTGATAACCATGATCGTTTCCAATTTTCATCTGGAGTAGTATCTCCTAATTCAACAAATTCATAGTATTTTTATCAAATGTTTCAGTTTCCTCTTTAGAAACATCAATGTTTTTTCTATGCCCTCATGTGCTTCATTTCCTTCAACAAGAAGAGAATTTCTTCCAGAAACCCAAACGTACCATCAGTATATTCGTAGAAGAAAAGATCAATTTGGTTACTAAAAATTTGCATTGCTAAAAATGTACTTTTCATTCTTTGTAACACATGTCTTTCTTTTGGTTCCTTTAACAATACTTATATATGCACTAGAGGTATAAAGTAGAAATACCCTACGGGCCCTTTGCCTGTAGGTATGAAAGTCGCCTTAGGCATATCGTTGGCTTAATCGGCGAATATACAGAAAATTTTGCAGGAGACACTTGAAACTTAGAACACCCTGTAATTGATTACTTGGTATTTTTTTACTCCATTCAATGAATTTAAAATAGTCTTATAGATTATTTGAAAAACAAAAGTTTTGAAATTATATTACCAGGATTATATGAGATAGGAGTAACGACGTATTCTCAAACATATTAAAACTATGGATCTCTTATGTTGAAAGAGTATTTCAATATATTTATTCAAAAATATCAAACTTCAAAAATATTGTATGTCATTGTATTGTAAAAAAACAAAATTAAAAATTCCAAATATTTATAGTTGAAATGGAAGATTATCATAAAATGAGTGATAATCCTTGGGAATGCTGCTTTTTAGTTGTTGTAGGTGATCCCATTTTTGCTTTTTTATAGGAATTGCTTTAGTATATAGTGGCGAAAATTTGGTAAAAACAACCGGATTGTGCTTCCGGCTCTGCTAAAGTCCTAACTTTTTATATTTGTCAGGGTGTCGTATTTTATAACTGATCCCTCCATTTGGGAAATATTGAATAGCCCACAAATCTGTAACCACAGGATCTCCTTGTTTTCATTCTGATCTCAAAGGAGTAATAAATTTTATGACATCATATTTTTTGAAATATTCCCAATCCAAGTATTTTACTGCGTACAGTCTTGGTTTCTCTCGTGCATGTAGGCATATTCTTACATAATCGGTAGGTACTTCAATTACTCTATTATTAAGCTTTCTCTCAATGGTAGCATGCATTGAATCCGCTTCCATTTGAGTATGCCCTTTTTCTAGATATTTTTGTTCTATTATCGCGTTGTGGATCATACTCGAATTAAGCGAAGAATTTTTTGAAACAGCATTACGATTTTGTGACGTGCAGTCATCACTAAAGAGTATAATCTTTCGTCCTGTGGTTGTGAATGGAATGACTGAATTTTCTGATAATTGGCTTATTATCGATGAGTAATCATTGTCACTTTCACCTTCAGCTGACTCGTGTCAGATAAAGCAGACAGTTCATCTGAATCTTTTGCTTCTCTGACTTCCCTCTTTTTTCATGTGATCTTCATAATTTTCGTTGCTTGAATTTCCAGTTTCATGTGCGACATGTATCGCACAAGTCCTTTTTTGGTTGAAAATATCAGCATTATCAAGGTCATTATTAATTATGGTTGCACAAGAACTCTCATTATTTTCAGTAGTATGTTTTTTAATTGAAAATATACCATCAGTCACCTCTGAGATTTCAAAAATCTAAGGAACCTCACATTTGTTGACAAATTTAATATGGTGTTCATCATTTTGTACTGTTGAAGGGCTAGCAACTATTTTAGGTGAATCGGGAACAACTACTTGTTGCATCATTAACATGGTGCGAGAAGAAACAGGTGGAACTTTTAGCTTTGGATCCAATATAAACTTGTCCACTATACTGAGAAATAATATGTAACCACATTGAAATAATATTTCAATACAATCATCTCACTAACAAATTGTGAATGTTGTGTATTGCAAAAAATGTTTGAACTCCATTCTGCATGATCATTTCATTTCTAAGAAATTAATCAGAGGTAAAAATATCATCACGTACGATGTACGTCATTCACCATTGAACTGACAGCCTTACGACTATTTCTCAACACATTTTGAGCAATGCAATTTTGATACAGGTTTCTGCGCACTGAATTTCATCCTAGACATTCAATATTTTCTAAATAGGTAGCTATGATTATAATCCAACAGATGGCGCAGAAAGATCATTTTCAAACAATATGGACTTACGACAATTTCCGATTAAGTCGACGATATTCATCTATTTATACCCGTGACTTAGTGTTTTTCTGCATCGTAAATTATAAACTAGTATGACATTTTTAGTTTCTGTTGCCTTTTATTTTCTTCATGAAATAGTTCATGTGCCAAGGCATTAGAGAGAATGTCAATCACACATCTATTTATATCAACTTTTCTAACTTTAAATAATTTGCATTCACAATAAAATAAATATCCCATAAATAATTTCGTAATTTGATTTTATTATCACTGCTAGGAAAGCACTGTCGACTTCAAGACATTGAATTGCAAGAAAATTTCAGAGGATTTTTTTTGATGTCTCATTAACTAAAAACAGAATGTTTATTTCGTAATAAGGGAAACCCAGAAAACCCACCAATTGACTTTTTTGAGTTCAATTTTTTATTGAAAGACCAGTTAACGGAAACTGAATGAATATTTAATATAATGTACAACATATTAGAAAGTGAAGAATAAGAAATGCTACGTCCTATGTTTTCATACCACTTATATTTGTGACTAACATTTCATTTCTCATATTTCATGATGATCATCTACCACATAGTGAAGATTAAGTCATCAATTCATTTAAGAAAGTGTTTGAGATAATGATTTATCTTGAAACGAAAAGTTATTCAATGAATTTTCATTAGATTCAGGAAAAATGGCTATTTTTCCGATGGATTACTTTCATCAGAACTGGTATCAATCATTAGTACTCATCTGGTAAGAGTGGCAGATGAAGACAGAGGTCGGAAATTGTTATGTTTGATGTGTAAGTATGATTTTGGACTCTTGACCCATCAGAGGACAACGTTTTCCTGTTTCTTTGCTCTGGCTGCTTTTAACGCAGGTTCCTATCATTTCCTGTTGTACCATGGGTACGTTTTTGATGAAAATATCAATTTTTTCGTGTATCTTAGTGTTTTTTCGCATTTCTCACAATTAATTTTATCTCTTCCTCCTTTTTTTAGTGTGAAACTGTTGCTTGATTTCTTTTCATTTCGATATGGTGCATCTCTTTTTTTCTCTGTAATAGATCTTCAATAGTGATAACAGAGCATCATAAAATAATAGCTTCATTTTTCTCACAAACCTCAACAGTTACACTTGTGAGAATTACTGATCTCTCTAGGTAGGATATGCCGTTTTCTTGACATGTTCATTTTCAATTAGGAAAAACAGGTTCGTACGAAACTCTCAAAATTCATCACATGTTGAGGTGAGGTGAAACCGATGTAGATTCAGAGAAGAGAAGTTTTTACTGAAAACTTCGGAAGTAAAAGTCCACAGATTCGATAACCTTTTTCTATTATACTGATGCACGAATGAAAAATTATGATATGATTAAACATTTCGACCGATTTTGTTCAAATCGAAACCAAGTAATAATCTCAATCAAATGATTTTCTATACATCAAGACGTCATCAGCATTAACGCCCCAAAAAATTACGCGAGCACTCGCGTGTGAGAGTTTCTCTCACACAACGACTAGATCAAAGTTATGTTTGATGTTATTGTTTTTATTTAATTTTTCGGAAATGAAACAAAAATATAGATAATGTTGAAGGGTTTATTTTATAATATTAACGAAAAATAAAACTGCCAGTATAGTTTGAACAACACAAATAAACTTGTGCAACAATGTGAACACAACAAAGAAAACAACCCTGTATATATCTTTTAAATGAAACTCAGATAAAAATCATGTGAATATAGGCTAAAGTAGAAACAAATGATCATAAAAGTTCAATTATCTGAATTATCACGGTTGTCGTTTACACCACAACACGCAGCGTTGCAGCTAACACATCGCTTTTTTGTCTTCCTGTTCTTTCTCCTGGGACAAAACGTACAAAAACCTGATGAAATGTCTCTGTTGTGATCAATCTGAGGCAAATTTAAGTATGCCCTCAACATGCTTCGGATATCAATTGGCAAGGACCTAATTGATGAACGCCTAACTAACAACGGCTTAATCAAATCTTCCGCCAGTTTATTCAGATGAATTCTACGTTCTTCAATGACACCGGTATTAGTTTCAAAAACAATATTGGAATTAATAGCAGCAACGTCTAGAATTGTAAAAAAAATTCTAAGGGGCCATCGACAAGAAAATCTAGAAACAGAATATGTTGATTTTAACTCATCAACCACGTCGACGCCACCTTTGGTTAGGTTGTAAAAGGTGACAATCTCAGGTTTCTGCAGGTCGCCAGACTCAGGATCTATGTTGTCTTCAGAATGAAATGTAGACAACATCAGCACATTTTTTTGAGGTTTTGGTTTATATGACAATAATACAGTGTCCTTCTGAAATCCAAACATGCTACTAGGTACAGGTCGCTTCGCATTTATAAATACTGGTGGAATTTCCTTTTTGTTTTTTCTGAGGGTACCGACTATAGTGGTTTTCCTACCAATTAGTTCTTTGGCTAACGGCATTGACGTAAAGTAATTGTCTATAGTTATATTTCTACCTGTATCTAATATGGGATATGCGATACGCTTTACCACAGCAGAAGCAGAATTGTCAAGTTGAAAAGGCCCAGCCGGCTGTTTTCCTGCATATATCTCCATATTACTCGTATAAAACATCCTGGAATCAACTAAGGCATATATTTTAATGCCGTATTTGGCCGGCTTATTGGCTATATATTGCCTAAATTTACAACGGCCTCTAAAGCTCTCTAACATTTCATCCACTGTGCAATACTCTCCAACTTGATAATTTTCTTGACATTTGGATACAAATTGTTCAAAGATTTCTCGAATGGGAGCCAAATTATCATAAATTTTTCTTTGGTTTCTGTCATTGATATTATCAAATCTCAATGCTCTACCTAGAAGATGAAATCGCTCTCGTGACATCGTTAGCCTAAAGCAAGCAGGTGCAAATATTGAATTATCCCAAAGTTCTTTAGTATTCACGTATTGAGCCTTCCGTACCCCAGCCATGTATAGGAGGCCAATGAAAGCACATATTTCTATGGTATCCGTATCACGGCAATCTCTTTCTCTGCTATAATTATTCCGTAATTTGGCCAAATAAATATTAGTGCAATGCACAATTTGTTCAATAATCTCCTCTGTTATATATAATCTCCAGCAAGTTGCCACAGTATTTGCATTTTTTGCAATATTTTTGACCGCAGGAAGATGAGTAATAATATTCCTTCTTGGTGTTCGTACATTAGGTCGTGGAGGATAAGCCATCCAGTAAGTTTTTTTGTCTTTACCAGTGAAATGGTGTATAGAACCGTATGCACGATTTTCTTCAATCTCCTGGACAAAATTTTCAACATCTTCATCGCTTTGTTCCGAATCAGTATTGTGTTCACTATGTTCACTGGCAGCATCACATTCGATATCTTCGCGTTCTTCATCTTCCATAATTTCTTGGTTTTGCCCGTCTTCTTGACTCGTCCATGGTATATTAGCTAACATCTGCTCTCTTTCACTCTCTTCATATTTCATTCGCCCTAATTCCGCAAGCATCCGTCCTCTACTCATTGTTTATAATCTAAAACAATAAATTCACTGTAGTAAGACATTTTGTATATAGAAAACAAATTCACTTACCAACACGAGTTTAATCGATCACAAAAAATAATAAACTACGTTAGAACTCGCGCGATGAAAGAAACTCTCACGGAGGCCTGCAAAGGGTCAACAAGTATCTGATACCTAATATCAATTCACACTAAATATTGCACATGCCGATGCATATTCAAGAAGCGCTGTCAAAACTCAGCTAGAAGTGGGGGTAGCGGTATATGTGATTTACTGTTCATAGAATGTGCGTTTTATTAGCAGGCGTGAGAAAATCGCTCATAGCGCGAGTGATGCAGGGTTAAGAAAAAACTTTCCAGGCATAACAATGAAAACTGAACAGGATTTAACGAAGAAACTTCATATTTCTTTGTTGAACAATAAATAAAAAACTGAAAACAAAAAGTGAATTAGTGAATCAGCAATTTTTTTGTTCAAAAAACATATTATAATCCATTTTTTGTGTTTTCTCTTCCCTAAAACGGTTAGAAATGTAAAAAGGCAACTATGTCAGTCGAGTGCTTTCCAAAGAATTATCTTAGGAAAATCGAAAAAAATTAAAGATCTGGTTCCTTTTTGGCTCCGTATGTGAGGAACAAAGGTTTTGTTGACTGCTTGTAGCATTAAATAACGCCCCCCGATTAACCTGGCGGATATCTTCAACATCAGAAACACTGTGAACGGATGTTTTCTGTTGTTGTGCCGATATACTCATTCTGCTATTGATTTCTCTTGAAAGTAGTGATCACCTACTCGGTTACCCTAACCCTCTTGGGAGCCATCGGTTGCTGCAAATACCGTAGGCTTGGAGGGCAAGGATCATTTCCGGTTTGGTCAAATTTTGAAACCACCATTAACGATGTTGCTGTCTTCCAGTTTCAATAACATGTTTTGTTGATATAGTCTCGACAATATTTATTTGATAGCCTCATTACATTTTCCTTGGCATCCCATACCAATACGAAGAACTCGATTCATTTGGAAGGTGCCAAAGTTGATTTTTTCAGATTTACTGACCATCCGAGCTTTTTTAGAAGAACCGCTTGGTCCTGCAGCACTTTCGGATCCTGATAGGACAAGTGAAATTCGACGAGATACACTCAGGTATTTCACTTAGAAAATCTGGCCTTTGTAGGTGGATGAGAGGTATCTTCTCTGACTGTCTTTCACGAGAATGTGGAAATAGGCGTGTGATTTGTCTCATATTGATGTAACATTTTTTTATATAGAAAATTTGGTACTTGCATGTTGAATATCGTGTGATACTTCCTTACGTAAAATATGGAGGTTTATATGTGGTCTTAGAAAGCTGGTGGCTTCATTGAATGTCGCATTCATGATTAACGCTCTTGTGAAAG
>JAVJAQ010002543.1:0-88307 GCA_032362365.1 Zygogramma bicolorata
TATCAAAATACTTATCGTTAACGATACGGAAACCAAATCCGCTCCCGTTTTCAAAATCGTTCACAAATATTCTCTTTCTGGTGAAGGAGAAAACGTAAGCGTATTTGCTCTCCGAAACGTTTTTGATAGTCAAATTGGAGTTATACGAGAAGCTGCTGGCTTATAGAACGTGTTCCATTCAGAAAGACTGGTTTTTTGATTAATACAGCAACTTTTCAGGGTAATATTAATTCTTATTTTTTCGGAATGTGGTAGGTTGAAAACCCCCAAAAAATATAAAGAAAGACTCCATCCACAACAAAATAATGACATCCAAACAGTTATCATATGCTAAAAACTTTTTCTCGATACACAAATTATGATACATGTAATGTACTTTATCTGTGATATTTTGAATTAAAAAAATCGATTCTCTTTTAGATTTTATCATTATCAGTTTGGTTTACTTTTTCGACCTGTTGAGTATTAATATGGAAAAAGGAAGTTTTAACCATAACCACTCCTTCATCGAAACATTTGACAAATTTGCTATTTCAAGATCATACTCTTAAAGCTCTTTTTGTCTTGATATAATATAATCTCCAATTGCAGATACTGCTCATCATGTTGCAAAGGATGGAACTGCTGCTGAAGTTGACTCCAGCTGAAGATATCCAACAGCATGTTCTTCCTATGCTGTATAGAGGGCTTGATTCTGGAACTCCTCAAATCCATGAACTATGTCTATCAGTTCTACCAACATTTGCCGGTTTATTGGATCATTCCAATGTTAAAAATTGCCTCTTGCCACGAATAAAAAAAATTTGTCTGAATACCTCCACATTGTCGGTCAGAGTAAATTGTCTTTTATGTGTTGGTCGACTTTTGGAGAATTTGGACAAGTGGTTGGTACTTGATGAAGTGCTACCATTCCTTCCTCAAATACCTTCGAGAGAACCAGCTGTACTTATGGGAATTTTAGGTATATATAAATTGGCATTGAACCACAAGAAACTGGGGATCACGAAAGAAATTATTGCTTCACGAGTGCTACCATTTTTAATTCCTTTATGTATTGAAAGTGGCCTGACAATTCCACAATTCAATGCTATGACTTCCTTGGTGAAGGAAATGTTCCAAATTGTTGAAAATGAACACAGAACAAAGTTGGAACAATTGAATTCTGTAAAGGATGAACAGAAAGTATTAGCGAATACCATACCTGTTGTTACCTCTAAAGAACCAGTGGAACTGGACAAAGCATTCTCAGGTCTTGGTTTGGATAGTTTCGTTCCCAGTATCGACGTCAAACAGAAGAATTCGTCGGGAAATGGAGGAAACATGCAAACTTTCAGTAATCTACCAATTATCGAGCCTGTCAAAGTTTCTAACAAAATGAATGACTCTAAGAATATGCCCTTGTCGCTGGGTAATGCTTGGACTGATTCAAGTTATGCATACACACAGCAATTCCCTTCAACAATGTCCAATAGTTCCACAAGTAGAAATAATCTCGGTCATTGGAATAACTCCCAGAATGTGACTCAGAATAGTTATAACAAAGACATAAAGCATAACAGCAATTCATTTATGAGTAACATCCAACATACCCAAGGTTCAGATACAAACAGGAATGCTGTTAGAGCACCTCAAAATCATTCCAGCTTTAATCAGAATACACATACAATGTACGACTTTCCAAATCCATGGACAAATAATCAAACTTCTTTGACCTATAAAAAGGACGCCTCACCAGACTGGAGTGCCCTCGACAACCTCTTGCCCAGTAGTACCAGCAATAGCAATAATAAGATACCAATGAATAGTGTGGCATCTTATAACGTTCCACTGATTCCTAGCGGTGACAATAACATTCACAAAGGTCTGTCAAATGATGATATTATGGATCTGCTTAGTTGAACAGAATACCTTTGCATCTATAGACATTGCATATGAGACAAATTATTTTCAAAATAAAAAAGTCCATTTGAAAATTGCGATGAAATTCCTAGTTTTGGAGAGGATGGTGCAAATCAATGGAAGAGCCAAGGTTATTGGAAATCAATCCATGTGACGACCTCTTCAAAAATATTCAGAGAGACAGAAAGGTACTGTCATGATGTAGGTTAAGGTACACCTTATCTTATCCAACTTGTCATGGAAATTAGTTCTACATCCGGTTGCACACTAAACCGACACTAGGTTTCAAATGGCTGCTTGTCCCACACTGTGCAATTCTATATGCCAAGATGAAATGGACAAGCTGTAGTGCTTCGTCACATAGTTTTTTATGTTTAATTTTCATTACCCACCTCTAGGAACAAAAACAATCAGAAAGTTGTGAGCTAAGACTTTGGCAGCATCAATTGAGATGAAAAAACATTGTGGTCACGTGATTCACTTTTTGTTCAAATTGATTCCTCATTTAGTTCAGAAAATGAAGCTGAAAAAATGGTAAAACCTCGCAATTTTTTCGTCCAGCACCTATTTGTTCAAAAATTTGGTATTAGGCTTATTACACCCTCTAGTTCATTTTCTATATTGTGCCGTTGTACGCTTTTTGTTTTTTAGGGGGTGAAAACTACCCCTAATTGTCAAAAATTATAAAGTAACATTAAAAACCTAAATATGGATAAAAATAGTTGAATAATGATTGTTTCATGCTTTCGGATACAATTTCATAATCTTTCAAACTAGCCTTGAAAACATTGAAATTTTTATAATATGTCTACGAACTTGGTGAGAAATCAACGAAATATACACTCACACACGCGAGCAGATGTTTTTTCTCTGTCTAAAAAAAATTGTTCTGAAATTGTTCGTTTCCGTTAACCAGCTGACGAACGTCAACCCTCAGAAGTCGAAACTTGTGCGAGCAATGGATCAACGAGGCCTTACCTTTTAACGTGCGATTACCCAGCACGGTGGCCCGGCGAGGATTCGAATTACTTGAGATCCCTTAATTTTTAAATGGGGAGCGCTTGACTAAGGTGATGTTCGATCGTAAATGTAGGTGTTAAACGGCTATATCTCGCTGAATATTCACTTTACAAAAAATCTAAATACAGGAAAATTCTTGTCATTAGAAAAGCTACGATTTAATTTCTAAAATTAGGCATTTTAAATTGGTTAAACTTCGTGGGTGTATTAATAGTACATATATAAAGAGAATCACAGAAGGGTGGCGATCAATTTTAGTTATGGGGTACTCTGGAGGTGGTTTTTTCAGATTTTTTTCGTAGAAAAAAGCGGGTACCGATCTTATTTTGATCATAAGTCGATCAATTTTCACGCTAGAAAGACATTTTTTATTTATTTGAAAGCTCTTATTGAATACTTCAAAAAAGATTCTATGAACTTTCTTCGGAAAATGCAAATTTTTTCGTTATTTCCCTTTAAATCTTCCAATTTATACATTTGACGAAAAAAGCTAAGCATTAATTTGCTGTATTCCAGTTCGTATATGTCGTAGGAAAATTATAAAGAGAGCATTGTTTTTGTTTCTTCATAAGCTACAATTTGCCTTTCCACACTTGTTTTGATAAAATGTATAGTTTTAGAGTTATTTACAAAAAAACATCTAAAAAAGTCGATTTTTCCGTCAAAAAACTGTTACTTTCAACAAAAAATATTACTTTTACGAAAAAAACGTATGGAGCATTGTTTTCTTAGAATTACTCTTTCCGTCGATTCCTACAGTTAAAATGCAATAAAAAATTTCCACCCCTGTGATGGGGTGGCAACCACCCCAAGGCTCTAGCGTACAGCGTCATGATATAGAAAATGATCCTTGAGCTATTCCCTCCCTTCTGTGAAGATTTCAGATAAATCCATATAGTGGACGAAAAAATTGCGAACCAAAATGCTTCATTTCCTGAACTAATTACTAATAATACTTATTTATCCTTAGAGATGTTTTCAACATATAGGATATGTCCAAAACAGTTGACAATACTAAGATTAAAATATTTGCTGGCTAACAAAGTATACAGGAATGGATAACATACATATACAATTTGTCCCGTAGTTTTCTGGGTTTCTGACCTACCACAATCTGAAAAAATAAGAATCAATATTGGAATCTATAGAAACCCAGAAAACCACAAAACAAATACTTATCCACTACAAAATAATGACGTTCGAACAGTACATGTACAATATAACGTCAAAATTTAAAATTCAAGTGAAACCAGTTGTAGGTATTTGTAAAAATTGAATGTCAGTCCAGATGGTCTGAGAGGAATTCAATGACAATGTAGTAGCCCTTGGTAAGGACTAATGTTTCAACGTCACTTTTGAATGCTATAATGCTATTATTTTTTAATCGTTTAGGTAGGTGGTTGAATAAGTTCATTCTCATGTATTCAGATGACTATAAAAAAAACAGTGTTCAGAAGGCCATCGACTGAAGTCTTCAGCCTGTGTAATCATAATATTGTTTGTCCAATTAAAGTTTAGACGTGATTGGATATAATATAAATATAGACCCCATAAATTCACTTCGGTGTTGTTCAACTAGATATAACAGTTGCTAAGGAAACACTGAAAAATCGGAAACATTAAAATGCAGATTTTATGTCTTTATACCTGCACAGGACTCAAGTATAATTTGTTGTTGGTAATGAAGCAAAAAAAACTAAGAAACTAATGGGTACGACATAAAAACAATATTTATTTATGAAGTCTTATTCTGCAATTTACCAAAAATGGTCAAGAATGCATCTTGAAATTGGCATATTGGTTGAAAATTTTATTCAGAACTTTTTCCCAAATTTTGTAGAGAACATCCTTTGGAATTTTATGTGACTACTAGTGTTGGTTATTTTTCATCTCAATTGAAGTAGAAATTGATGCTAGTCAAATTTTGATGACGCTAGTAATGAGAAATTCCATGTGGGTAATGTGGATTTGACTAGTCTCATTGTGCAATAAATTTGTGCCTATCAGACTGCAAAATAATGCTGAATTCTGAATCATTTGTTTCATCCACATTTATTCTGAGAAATGACCACACTACCTTGACACAAGAAATGTTCAAAAAATACTAATTATCTATTTCTAATAAATATTCCTTAGTGAAAAATAACACGCTTTCAATGGAATAAATCTTTACATGTGCTATATTTCTGCTTAGATAAGACTCATTATACACTACCTTGACACAAGAAATGTTCAAAAAATACTAATTATCTATTTCTAATAGATATTCAGATATTCCTTACTGAAAAATAATACGCTTTCAATGGAATAACTCTTTATATATGCTATATTTCTGCTTAGATAAGACCCATTATAGGGTGCTTATAATTGCTAATACTTGTTATCAGTAATTCATGTTCACCGAATGTTTGAATTACATATTTCACAAGATTGATATGCTAGTTGAATAGGACACCTTCTCAAACAAAATGTTACTTCTCATGACGTCAGATAACTATGCAATACTGAAATGATAAAATTCAAAGTCTAACAAAATTTGTATCTTGTGATTAATTTTGAACATAATTGTACATATCTTCATAATAAATGGTAAATTATTTTTAATTTTTTACTGCTAGGTGATCAATTTCTTTGTCATCAATAAATATTCAATACTATACTAAATGCTTTTACTCCTGCCCCACCTCTCTTGGCTCGGTAAAACATATTCCACTTCCGAAATAAGTCGGGGAAAAGCATTTGTTCATGTTTATGCTATTTATACTTTTATGAAAATAACATGAGGTAAGTAACCATCGAGTGTGAAATTAAATTCTGTGATTGAGCCATAGTGCATATTCAAGCATTTCTACATTATTCTCGAAGTATTCGTTGAAGCTATTCAGAGGCTTCTGTGCTGTTTTTTTTATATTTAGTGTTTTTCACTTTTCAATGTGAACAATATCTGGTAGAAAAAGAAACTTCCTGAAGAAATCCTAGTGATTGAGACCATGAATTTCCTTTGGAATACATGTATACTGTGAGACCTCAAAAGGCAAGACTATCAAAGAATTTATAATTAGTCTTTAATAAAAGTTGCTATTTGAGAAAAACAAAGGTAAACCCGATGATTATATTATTTTTCGATTTGTCGATTTTCAACCTGTTTTAACAGAAAGGCAAAAAGAAACTTAGTAGCAAATAAATCCAAAAACTGGATGATGCAATAATTTATTGACTTTGCATATTTGGAAAAAATATATAACTATTTGCCTAGTCTTTGTTCACATCTACTAAACTTTAATAACAGTTTGAAAAAATCTGAAAATTCCAGGCCCTTGAAGGTATCTATCCTGAAGAATTCTGTTAATCTTATCTGCCACGGAGGATAGTTGAAAAACCTGAAAACTTTACCACACACTATTCCCATGTCGGGATCAGGAAACTCATACTGTTCTAATAGAGTTTTATTGATAGCACATATAGTAACGTCACTTTCACTTCTTGATAACGAAGCCATGTTTTTAGCAAGGTTCACAACACTTTTTTTACCATCACAATTTGATAGTATCTTGATATGGGTTGTTCTGCCCACAAATCCATTTTTGTGAACAATTTTGGGATCATTGTGCCAAACTATATGGTTGTCTTTGGGCCTGTACAAATTCACTTCATATTGCAAATCTTCTTCGTGCTTTTTCAAATCACCTAAAACAATACATGGTAAAAACGTGGTAGATTAGGTAGATATCCAATTGACCTTTGAAATCATAAAAACTGATGAAACAAACTTGGGTAGCCATGCACCAGAGAATGAGGTTTGCTAGGTCTTTGATATCTGGCTCTTCGAGACCAAGAAGTACCGTTATATGTTTTGGTCTTTTGGCCAATTTGTTAAAGTCGCTTGACGAATATCGCCCCTTATGAAAGGATGGTAAAAGCTCCTGGTGAAATAGGAAAACTAATTTTCCATACAAATATATTGTTGCACCGTATATTGATTCCAAAATCGTATAGATAACATGAACAGCACCATAAAACACTCTGTAAACGTTCATATCCCACATTTTTTTTTATTTTATGAAACAATTCACATTTTGCAACTATCTACCAAAAAAATTCGGCAAACATGTATCAATCACCCTGCCTCTGCTAAACATGACACATGACCGAAAAATAAACGGAACAGAATTCGATGATCGAGTCACAGAATAGTTAGTAATCAGAAACATAACTCGACGGCAACACCTGTTTTTATTCGGAGTTTTCAAGAACCTTGAACGACGTTTAGCGTTTCGGTGTAATCTGAGGGCCGGCTCCGCCTAATATGCACATGAAAGTTCAGATGTTTTTTTGTTGTAATACTTCTGGTAACACTATCCACCACAAAAATATAACCCAGGGTAGAATGGTGAAAGGATTTCAATTTAATAGAAAACAACGTTCACACAACATGGCGGCGTTTTCGTAGAGGTGAGCATGCGCATTGAGGATAATTTCGTTTGACTTACGTTTGACATATGTCAAGAAGAAGTCTACCCCTTATATGAATTTGAATTTGTGCGTCTATATTGCTTGATCGGATTGTGATTGTTTATTCGTTTGGTTCAGAAGAGATTATTCCATTGAAATGTCAAAGACTTGTTTGGTATTTGGTTGTGAAAACCGAGGAAATATCCCTGGAATCACCTATCAAAGGTAAAGCATATACTTCAAACCTGTAATAGCAGGGCCGTATAGCGAATTTTTCGAATCAACATATTGTTTCATGACTTCTAGCTTGGGAAAGAAAAGATATACCAGGTGGCTAGAGGCAATAGGTAGGTCTCCTGAAGAGAATCTCAGCCCCCATAGCGTGATATGCTCTAAACATTTTCAAAATTCTGACTTCAATGTTGGAAATGGTAGAACGACACTGAAAGTTAAAGCTATTCTTGCCAAAAAATGCCAGATTTCTTCCACTCAGGGATAGAGAGCCTCCTTCGAAGAAACCCAGGTCAGTTTCCACTTTGATGAATAACAGTAACAGAGCAATTCATTTATTGATATAAAGTTTCTGCTATACCCAATCAAGTCTTATTGTAGTTAATTTTTTTAAGGTAGGTGTAAAATTCACAGTGATATTCCCAATTGTATGAAAGTTGAAATGAATTCTGAAAAGATTTATTTTTAGTGCTACAATGATACATAATGATTGTGTTAGTAACTGTTTGTACTTGCTATTCAATCTTACCTATTTATTCATTTCAAATTTGTTCTGTTGTCATTTCAGTGTGAGTTTTGTGATGACTTCATGAAACAATGATCCCTATTTCGAAAAGTATTTGAAAAACCTTTTTTTTAGTCAAGATTCGATATTGGCCTGTGAAAATGCTAGTGGATCAAATGAACAACCTAATAAGTGAGTGAATTGAAATATGAATAGGACCTGGAACAAGCTTACAATTTTCTGTATTATGTTTCAGGATACTCAGTAGTTCAGACAGTGAAGGATTGAAAGGAACTCCTAAAAGGAATAGGAAGTTGATTAAGCTATTTCATACATATGTGTAAGTATCTACTCTTGATTAAGGCTGCATTAATCATATCATTTTTGAAATAACTACCCAAATATACACAGTATTCTGTTAGTTTTTTTTTTCACAGAAATGATAGAATATACTTTCTCCACCACTCCACGACCATCAGTGAATGTGATACTTTGGAAATCATTCTTATTTTTCCACCCATTTCTTTCTTTTTAATCTAACCATATTACTGTATGTTATGCATAGTTTTCAGACGTGTTTTTTTCAGATCTACCCCAGAAAAAATACCTTGAAGAGAATGAAAGACCAGAAGCAAAACATTGTATATTTAAGATATAAAAATCAGTAAGCGGGCAGTGTTGAGGTAATATTTTCCCATTGGCAAGGTGGAAAGTATTTTAGCTCAAATGAAAGGATCCCGCTATTTTTCTAAACTAGATACTACTTCTGGGTTTTACCAGATGAAATTAAAGAAGGAATCTCAACATTAACATGTTTTATAACTCCTTTCGGTCGATTCATTTTTAAGCGTTTTCCATTCGGAATTTCTTGCGCTCCAGAATACTTCTCTATGTTACTTCATAAAATCCTCTCAGGTATAGATGGAGTTATAAGTCATGTTGATGACATTTTGATTCATGCCCCTACTATCGAAAAACATAATGAAATACTTATACGGGTTCTAGAAAGAATAGAAGCTGAAGGTATTACGCTGAACAAAGAAAAGTGTCTATTCGCATGCAAAAACTACAATTTTTAGGACACCTAATATCAGCGGAGGGTATTTCTATTGTTCCTGATAGAGTAAAAGCAATATCAAATTTTCCTGAGCCCCTAAATAAAAAAGAGGTGATGCAGTTATTGGGACTTATTAATTTTAATTCTAGATTTTAACCAAATAGATCTGAAATATTAGAGCCATTGACGGCGTTACTGAAGAAAGATGTACCGTTTATTTGGGATATTCCTCAGAAAAAGCATTTAGGGAAATTAAATATGTGCTACAGAAAAGTCCTTGTTTAGCGTTCTATGATCCTTCTAAAGACATTGTTATTTCGGCTGACTCGTCTTCCTTTGGATTAGGGGCTTGCCTTGTACAAATCTCGGGAAATGAGAAGGAAATTGTTGCTTATGCTTCACGTTTGTTATCAGAATCGGAAAAACGGTACGCACAAATTGAAAAGGAGGCCTTGGCTTTAACATGGGCTTGCGACCACTTCAAAGAATATATTATTGGATTAGAGATAACTTTAGAAACAGATCACAAACCTCTTTTACAAGTACTACAGACTAAACCTCTTGATGAGCTATCCCCTAGACTACAACGTTTTCGATTGAGATTGATGCGTTATAGTTTCAAAGTACACTATTGATTGTCCTGGGAAAAACTTAGTAGTAGCAGATGCTCTCTCAAGGAATTTTGCAAAGGATTGTGTCATCCCAGATAGGGATGAATTAAGTGATGAAACTGAAAATTATGTTAATTTAATGGTCTCCTCATGGCCAAATGTACCCTAAGGGAAACAACGGCTAAAAAACACATGAAGAAGAATTGTCTCCTCAATACCAGTAAAGCCATACTTTCTAGAGTCAAAACAGGAACAAGAGAGAGATCAAATATGTTTGAAACTTAGGGAGTATAGTTTAAGGGGGGGGGCTCAAAAAAATAAGGTACATGACGAATTGTTACCTTATTTTCAATATCGCTTCGAAATTTCCTTTTCACAAGGCTATCTTTTGAGAGGGTCTAGACTTATTATTCCTGAGACATTACAGATGAAATGCTTAGAATTCATTCATCAAGGACACTTGGGAATAGTTAAATGTAGATCGCGAGCTAAAGGGGCAGTATGGTGGCTTGGGTTGTCCACCCAAATAGAAAATATGATCAGGAATTGTCCTCCTTGCTTAGAAAATGGAGTGAACCGAGTCGAACCTTTTGTCAAGGATGACTTTCCAGATAGACCATGGAAAAAAATTGCTATGGACTTGTTTAAATTAAAAAATTGGTACCTTGTTGTAACAGACTACTATTCACGATTTTTTGAAATATTCTTTCTAAAAAAGGGATTAACTTCTACAGAAATTATCAATAAGTTGAAGCAACTTTTTGCGCGATATGGAATACCAGAAGTTGTGAGAAGTGACTGTGGTACACAGTTCAGAAATGATTTGAAGATGTTTGGAGAGGAATTTGACTCTCACATTATTACAAATAGTCCCTACTTTAAACAATCGAATGGCTGTATTGAGGCTGCTGTCAAGATAGCTAAAACTTTAATGAAAAAGAACCCTTATAATATAGATTTAGCACTACTTAATTATAGAACAACACCTTTAGAATGTGGTTATAGCCCAGCCGAATTACTTATGGATAGAAAACTAAGATCAAAATTACCAGTGTTGCCCTCACAACTGAATTCTAGAGTAGATCCATCTGGGGTATTAGAAAAATGAAAAAATTTATAAAGGAAAACAAGAGACATGGTTCAATAAAAGACATCGTACCAAAGAATTGTATGTGCTTAACGTTGGTAACTGTGTTTGGATAACTGATATTAGAAAATATGCCGAAGTAGTACAGAAGCTACCAGAACCTAGGTCTTACCTAGACAATAACCCCAATTCGGATAGATCTTGTATATTAGATAATCCTAGTTACAGTAGACCTATTAGAGAAACTCGCATTCCAAGATACCTCAATGATTATATTACATAATAGAAGGTAATGTTAATTAGTTAAGATTATTAACTGCTAAAATGTTGCTCTCATTCAAAAAGGGAAAGATGTTCTGTGATTGATGACAACTAGAGGCTTGGCAACGCTGTAGGGTGAAATGCAGGCGGCACAGGGCTACCAGAACTAGTGTTTTCGTACTAGATCTAGTGATTTCGACCAATGTTTAGTACGTTAGTGTTACATTCAATATATCTAGTACATTTGAGCAAATAATTTATATTTAGTACAATTTTTAGTACAAATGAAAAGCTCTTGTCAAAATCGTCAATTTTCGCTGTCAATTGCCATATTTGAGTAGTGAAAAAATGTAAACCACGGTTAAAAGTGTTTGCCATTTTACATGAGTAATAGGATAGATCCATTTGTTTTGTTGACATGTGACTAACTTTTTTTGTTACATATATTTATCTATTCACGATTTTTTTAGTTGCTGTACAAGTGATATAGGCAATATGTACAAATAAGTATTTTTGTTATCATTGCTTTCAGTATTTGTATCTGTATGTATTTCAGAAGATATTTTTATTTTAAAATGTATATATTCATTTTTTATTTATATAGGTCTATAGTAACAAAGTGAAGTTTTGTCCCTTTGTTATTATAATCAAATCATTGATTCAAAATTCCGTAATTTTTTCAAATTTCCCGCCATTTATTTAGTTCTTTTTGTGTTCGGTTTTGGTGCTTTATAGCCCGTTTTGGTACATATTGATATTCATTCTTTTTAGTACATTTTTTTCGGATTTAGTACATCATTGAATTTTCATACTGGCAGCACGCAGCACTCAGCCTGGGCGGCAAGGGAATCAAGGGATTGGGGTTAGAAATGTAGTACGTACCTAGTACTCCTAGTAGGAGTTCAATTATAGTTGATGAAGAAAAAGCCATTGTTTCATTCCTAATTATCCTAATAGAACAGAAACAAAATCAAAAACTGAAAAGACTTCGTAAGAAGGTTGATCACTTACAAGAGATTGATATAAATCTACGAAGGAAAATGTTACTCAGTACTGGGGCCTGTTCAGTTCTGGAGAAAACTTTTTCTGGAACTCCGAACTCCCTTAGCAATCATGAAGAGAATGTTGAAAAATTCCAAACGTGGAATAGTTAGCCGAGAGAAATATGACAATGTAATACGTAGTTTTGCCCTAACCCTCCATTTTTACTCAAGCAAAGCCTGTGAATATGTTCACCGAACATTTAATTGGCTCTACCTTCCCAAAGAATTCTCAGAAGTTGGTACTCGAATGTTGAGTGAACCTGGTTTTTCACAGCCTGCATTTGACTCACTGAAAGCTAAAGTTTCAGAAAATGTCATAGAAGGATATTCAACTAACTATTTGCAGCCTTATGCTCGAAATGTCCATCAAAAAACATATTGATTTTCAAAATGGAAAATCATGGTGATATGTAAATTATGGAACCAATATAAATGAGGATGACAGTATTCAATATGCCATTGAAGTACTTGTTTTAATGGTGGTAAATTTATGTGGAAATTGGAAGTTACCAATAGCTTACTTTTTTATTGAATCTCTCAATGCCACTCCAGATTTTTTTTGTACTAGAGGGTCTTTCGAAATTGTACTGAATGGTACTAAATCTTAGATGTTAGGTTATGTCATACCCGTAAGTAGGAGAAGAGAGAGGACGAGAGGAGGCCGGGTGAGGTTAGAAAAAGAGTGAGAAAACAACGCTTTCATTTGGTTTATACATGTCTGTATAAACTTGTATTTTATCTCTTCTTTGAAGAGATCAACTTCAAGCAAGTGAAGTGGATCAATCAGAGTACGTCTTAACGAACGACACTTTTCAAATTGAAGCCATCAAAACAGGCGAACAGCCAGCAAAACATTTTCAGAATTTTATTCATTTATTCAAATAATGATAATTAAATCATATACATACATTGTGGACTGACAATTGACAGTGTCGCATCAGGCTGGATTCAGACAGATCCGAAATTCGATCGTACGACGATCAGATAGCTTTCTGATTGGTCTAAATTCAAATTCATACCAATTTAGACCAATCAGAAAGCTATCTGATCGTCGTACGATCGGATTTCGGATCTGTCTGAATCCAGCCTCAGTCGATTCGATGGCGGGCTTGAGGTCCGAGTAGGATTGCGCTTGCGCTATTCGGCCAAGGCCAGCCAAGACTTCTCAACATGACAGAATTTCATTTTTGTTCTAGATTCAAAGGAATTGTATTGACGTACTAAATGTGACTGAAATGTACTAGAAAAGTACAATTGTACTAGAAACGGCAACCCTGGGTTGTGCTTAGTGATGGGCTCATTCGAATTAAAAATAATCGATAATTCGATTATCACAACAATTCGAGATATCGAATCGATTATCAAGACAATTCGAATTAATGTAGTAATCATTCGTTCGCTTCCCCAACGGGGCAGAGATTTTTCTTTATAAGAATTTCTCTGTCGTGTTGGCGAATGACTCCTGCCACGTTTCATGGTTGACGGTCCGCGAATAACCATGCTGCTCCTGAGTGAGGCGTAGGGAGTTAGTAACAAGCCTGACTACACACATTTACACGCAACACATACACACAGATACACGCAATTTGACCTAATTTGATTGGATTGCAGGATGATCTAGAGTCAGACTACTGCAATCCCAGTATTGAGCTGGCCCCAAATGCACCATCTAGGAAGCAACGGCCAATAAAAGTATGTGAGAGAGAGAGAGAGAGAGAGAGAGAGAGAGAGAGAGAGAGAGAGAGAGAGTAATCATTCTACACTGGATATGTTCCGTATATTGTTTCAGTCAACTAGAGCCGTTCTCCCTCTCTCTTGAATGGAATCGGCCAATATCCCAAAGAGAGAGAGAGAGAGAGCACAGCTCTGGTTTTCGGAAATATATACGGAACATATATATCCATAGTAGGCAGGGGTCTATTAGACCGGGAGGTGATGTCACTTTTTTATCAGTGATTTATCTGCAACTCGAATGTGATTAATTAGAGAGTTTTACCATTACTGTACTCCAAATCGAAGGTCAGCCGGCGCGACCGTGGTGGGCGTGGGAGGCGGTGAAACTCGCCGGAAAAATCTCGAAAATAAGTGATTGATCTCCACGTGAAACTTTGTTATCATGTAAATTATTCATGATCATGGGTGAAAATGGGCGTCAGCCACGTTCCCGATGGTGGAAACATCGTCAGTAAGATGTCTAGGAAACCCTGGTGTATCTAGTGATTCGATATTGTTTAGAATTTTTTGGCGAAAAACAATCGACGATTACAAAAGCTTTCTGATTTTTGTATAGGGGGCGTTATATGTGAGCATTTTCGAAAATCTGTCAAATCTCGGTTTTGTCAGATTGACGTAACTTTGAGGTTTATTGTTGTCAATGAAAACTTTGAAATTATTTCTTCGCATTCAACAATGTTTGAAAGTCTATATAAGTAGAATAGGTTTTGAAGTTATTACAAGTACTTTTTCACGATGTGTAGAAGATTTCGTATTTTGTGTGGTCAGTCAAATCTGGGGATCCAAATATCCTTCTTTATTCAGTACCCAAAGTAAGTTCAAAACAAATCGCCCCAAAATAATAACATGAATGTAGCGTTGTAGCTAATTTTATTCGTTTCAGCTTGAGCGAAAGTCTTATATCGAGGAGGAAACATCTGTAGCTCTTATCAATGAGATATTGAAAGCAAAGTTTTGTTTAAACAAAGGGAATATCGATGTGATACGTATTTTGAACCGTTGCATAACTGATGTGTGTATCCCCAATTCCAAGACAGCCTATCAATTTCAATACACAAGCATGAACTTTGTCGTACATTCTCAGGTGAATGGGCAAAGTATATTTTCTCGGAATCAAAGTCTAGTCTTACAAACTGATATAAACCACTGAGTATTTATTATTATTTCTATGATATAAACACACTAAAAACTTGTAGAGGTAGCAGGTGACAGTGACAATATTGACAGGTTGTTAACGGTAGGTTTCCACGTTACATGCACGTTTTCTGAAACGCATTTGATTGGCTGTCAGGGCTGTCAAAATCTCAGTAGGCAAATAATAAACAGTGGTAGAATATTCGGTTGCACATTCCTCTTTACTGAAAATTAAGCTTCATATGGTATATGACTGATCGCCATCTACAATAGCGATCTGAAGCTTTTGCGACCTCAGAAATCAAGCAATCGGTTTTCGCCAAGTTTATCCCAAAATTATTCAGGTATAAGTAGATACACCAGGGTTTCCTAGCCATCTTAATCGTCAGTCAGGCCTTTGAAGTGGTCGGAAAAATCGGAAAATTGAAGTGACCGATCTGCACTTGAAATTTTGAAGGATGATTATTGTATTCAAATTGAACATGAAAATGGACGTCAGCCACGTTGATAGTGGTGGATTCTGCGTCAGTCAGGCGTCCAAAGTCAAGGGCAGTCACCAGCTTCTTTTGGCGCGCTGTATCTGATGCAGTTCGTCTGACGCATATTCCACCGGCATCGTGCCGGCTGACGATAAGTTATCGAAAGTACATAATAATTACATGTTCATATATCAATTTTAAGGTGATATAAGTCACTATCCAACTTTTTGAATATCGATTACGACTATTCTTTCAAATTTAAACATTATTTTCAGTGAATGCGTGATGTCTTCATTATTTATACACAGATGGAAATATTATAACAAAGCCTACTCCTGCAATATAGTCAATACAATCATATGCAATAAAGTTAAATTATCTATATTGTACGTTTGACTCAAATGCATTGTTTCACTTTGACAAATAGTCCACTGGTGATATGTTAGAGTTACTAAATCAAATATGTTTTGATTGATATTATTATAAATGAATCAACGAAGGGATTTATAAAAGTTGAATAGATTATCCATCTGAGACAAACAAACAATATAGTTACTTTAACTATATTGCATATACGAAGGTAGTAGTCCATACTCAAAGTGGAAGACCAATTTTATTGAAAAAATGGAAATACGAAGTCATCTCCATAACATATTCAATTCCTACAGGAACAGTGTCCTTGATAAGACATGTTTCGAACATATATATATTTTCATCTGCAGTTGAGTACAAACATAGAGAAAAACTTGGGAGACCAAAAACTACATACTAAACATAATTATAACTAGTATCTTGAACCACTTCAGATTCTTCATACTCCCAACTTTTTCTCTATATTTGTACTCAACTGAAGATGAACATATATATGTTCCAAACATGTCTCAACTAGGACACTGTTCCTGTAGGAATTAAATGTGTTGTGGAGATGACTTCGTGTTTCCATTTTTTCAATATATGGCATATAATTGGATCGACTACACTAGATATTTGTATCTATGTACAGTTTATAATAATATCAAAAAATACACGATTTTTTTTTAAATGTTTTCGGAACGAATAGTACAAGGTAGTTTTATATCTGATTTTTACGACTCAAGCCAGTGAGGCACAGTGAGACAGTACAGACCGCGCTATTTACTGGAGTGATTGTTTTCGCGATGTCGGAACCAAAGCCGTTCTGTGTTATTTGTTTGAAGAGAAGTGAACCTTCAATTTCATTTTCAAAATTAACGAAATTAAAATTCATCCCAAAATTTGTTTTACTGAAATGTTCCCAAACTAAGGAAGATTTCTTTGGACCCGGTCTCTTTTCTCGAGGGAATAATTCCGTGGATTTCAATTGGAAATATTTCATCTTGCAGCGCAAAACGTGAAACAGTTCGAAATCAATCAATATAAACAGAACAAACCTAACCTGAAATATACTCGGTTGACGTAATTCGAGATATGTAAACATTCTATCGAGTGTTTCGCTTGCGCATGATCTATAATTCGAATGATAATTCGATTATTCAAACAATTCGATTACTCGATTCTCAAAATAACTCGATTGTTGTGCTTTGTATGAATGTTTTAGCTGGAATGAAGTCTTCTTCTTGTTTGTTTTTTTGGTCTCAAGAACGGAACACCATACCCTACGAATCACTTATACTGTGACTGATTTTTATGTATTGAAACATTGTCATACATTGTATACGCGTAGAGAAGAATTGTGATCAACTTTTCTTACTAATAGCAACAAATATCTCCAAAATGTCTTAATTTTTCATAGTCAATAGTTTATCGTCTGTAACGAAAGTACTTTCGGATTCCACTTTTCGACATATAAAAACGATATAAAATGTGAATTTTTATCAATTTTACGGCTCACCTAATTCTGTTTTATTTTTCACTGATTCTCACAGATATTGGTTCGGTTGTAATTGTTCCAAGCGTACGTGATATAATTAATTCTTTGATAATTTTGCGATCGAAAAAATTGTACCCCCAACAAAATTTCACATTCAAAAGAGACCGTCTTCCACCTCTTACCGTATGGCATTTTAAACAAAGTAACATTGTAAAGCAAATCGCTTCTGCTTGTAATGACAAGCAGTCTTCTTATAGAATATTGTCCGGGTATTACACGAGTCTTGTCGAAAACATGATTTCAATCAATGGCTTTCGTAAAAAGAAAGGATTCTTTGATGATTCAGGAAATATCAAATATGACAGGCCGAAAGTAAAACCTGACAGCAGAAGTAGGACTCATCTCCAATTATTCTTCAAGTAAAAATCTCCTTGTGACTAAAATTTCAATTGAATACCATCAAGAAAAGATATCTATTCCATAAAATGGTGTGGACATTAGGCGAGTGATTATACCGAATCATGACAAACATTCAAAAGAATAATAGTAGATTCAATAATGATAGTGTTACGAATGTCCTACTGCCGGCCCTGACGAGATCGTAAACGCAGATAAGGGGTCGCGTCGTATAGACCGGGAGGTGGTGTCACTTTTGAACTAGTGATCGATCTGCACACGAATTTTTCAGCATGAGTAGTTCTCCACCTGTACATATGAGGACCGCGCGTCAGCCAGTCCAATAGCGGTGGGTGTGGGCGTGGGAAGCGGTGAAACTCGCTGAAAAAATCTCAAAAAAAAAATAGTGATTGATCTCCACGTGAAACTTTGTTATTATGTAAATTATTCATGATCATGGGTGAAAATAGGCGTCAGCCACGTTCCCGATGGTGGAAACATCGTCAGTCAGGCCTTTGAAGTGGTCGGAAAATTGAAGTGACCGATCTGCACTTGAAATTTTGAAGGATGATTATTGTATTCAAATTGAACATGAAAATGGACGTCAGCCACGTTGATAGTGGTGGATTCTGCGTCAGTCAGGCGTCCAAAGTCAAGGGCAGGGACCAGCTTCTTTTGGCGCGCTGTATCTTATGCAGTTTGCTAACGATTATTTATCGAATGTACATAACAATTACATGTTTATAAAGTGCATTTCTTTAATCCCCCCCCTCTTTTATTTTTTGAACGGGTCAACGCAGAAAATTGAAACTGATGATGATGAAAGTTATGCATGAATACTATATTATGGAGTAAAATTTACACATGAAAAGTTCAAGATGGCGACTGGGCGCCACCTGGAATAAAAAATAAATGGAAAGGGGGGTCTTGTGATACATCATGTTGACGCTCCTGACGAATACTTTACAACCGTATAACGTTTCGAATGATATTTGCTCGCTGATGACATTTTTTCGGGCAATGTCACATCATGCATGTACAATCCATTTTCTTTGCGCATTGTTAACACAGTTTCACACTTGTTCCATGTCTCATCAGAAAATGAAATTGAAGGTTCACTTCTCTTCAAACAAATAACACAGAACGGCTTTGGTTCCGACATCGCGAAAACAATCACTCCAGTAAATAGCGCGGTCTGTACTGTCTCACTGTGCCTCACTGGCTTGAGTCGTAAAAATCAGATATAAAACTACCTTGTACTATTCGTTCCGAAAACATTTAAAAAAAAATCGTGTATTTTTTGATATTATTATAAACTGTACATAGATACAAATATCTAGTGTAGTCGATCCAATTATATGCCATATATTGGAAAAATGGAAACACGAAGTCATCTCCACAACACATTTAATTCCTACAGGAACAGTGTCCTAGTTGAGACATGTTTGGAACATATATATGTTCATCTTCAGTTGAGTACAAATATAGAGAAAAAGTTGGGAGTATGAAGAATCTGAAGTGGTTCAAGATACTCGTTATAATTATGTTTAGTATGTAGTTTTTGGTCTCCCAAGTTTTTCTCTATGTTTGTACTCAACTGCAGATGAAAATATATTTATGTTCGAAACATGTCTTATCAAGGACACTGTTCCTGTAGGAATTGAATATGTTATGGAGATGACTTCGTATTTCCATTTTTTCAATAAAATTGGTCTTCCACTTTGAGTATGGACTACTACCTTCGTATATGCAATATAGTTAAAGTAACTATATTGTTTGTTTGTCTCAGATGGATAATCTATTCAACTTTTATAAATCCCTTCGTTGATTCATTAATAATAATATCAATCAAAACATATTTGATTTAGTAACTCTAACATATCACCAGTGGACTATTTGTCAAAGTGAAACAATGTATTTGAGTCAAACGTACAATATAGATAATTTAACTTTATTGCATATGATTGTATTGACTATATTGCAGGAGTAGGCTTTGTTATAATATTTCCATCTGTGTATAAATAATGAAGACATCACGCATTCACTGAAAATAATGTTTAAATTTGAAAGAATAGTCGTAATCGATATTCAAAAAGTTGGATAGTGACTTATATCACCTTAAAATTGATATATGAACATGTAATTATTATGTACTTTCGATAACTAATCGTCAGCCGGCACGATGCCGGTGGAATATGCGTCAGACGAACTGCATCAGATACAGCGCGCCAAAAGAAGCTGGTGACTGCCCTTGACTTTGGACGCCTGACTGACGCAGAATCCACCACTATCAACGTGGCTGACGTCCATTTTCATGTTCAATTTGAATACAATAATCATCCTTCAAAATTTCAAGTGCAGATCGGTCACTTCAATTTTCCGATTTTTCCGACCACTTCAAAGGCCTGACTGACGATTAAGATGGCTAGGAAACCCTGGTGTATCTACTTATACCTGAATAATTTTGGGATAAACTTGGCGAAAACCGATTGCTTGATTTCTGAGATCGCAAAAGCTTCAGATCGCTATTGTAGATGGCGATCAGTCATATACCATATGAAGCTTAATTTTCAGTAAAGAGGAATGTGCAACCGAATATTCTACCACTGTTTATTATTTGCCTACTGAGATTTTGACAGCCCTGACAGCCAATCAAATGCGTTTCAGAAAACGTGCATGTAACGTGGAAACCTACCGTTAACAACCTGTCAATATTGTCACTGTCACCTGCTACCTCTACAAGTTTTTAGTGTGTTTATATCATAGAAATAATAATAAATACTCAGTGGTTTATATCAGTTTGTAAGACTAGACTTTGATTCCGAGAAAATATACTTTGCCCATTCACCTGAGAATGTACGACAAAGTTCATGCTTGTGTATTGAAATTGATAGGCTGTCTTGGAATTGGGGATACACACATCAGTTATGCAACGGTTCAAAATACGTATCACATCGATATTCCCTTTGTTTAAACAAAACTTTGCTTTCAATATCTCATTGATAAGAGCTACAGATGTTTCCTCCTCGATATAAGACTTTCGCTCAAGCTGAAACGAATAAAATTAGCTACAACGCTACATTCATGTTATTATTTTGGGGCGATTTGTTTTGAACTTACTTTGGGTACTGAATAAAGAAGGATATTTGGATCCCCAGATTTGACTGACCACACAAAATACGAAATCTTCTACACATCGTGAAAAAGTACTTGTAATAACTTCAAAACCTATTCTACTTATATAGACTTTCAAACATTGTTGAATGCGAAGAAATAATTTCAAAGTTTTCATTGACAACAATAAACCTCAAAGTTACGTCAATCTGACAAAACCGAGATTTGACAGATTTTCGAAAATGCTCACATATAACGCCCCCTATACAAAAATCAGAAAGCTTTTGTAATCGTCGATTGTTTTTCGCCAAAAAATTCTAAACAATATCGAATCACTAGATACACCAGGGTTTCCTAGACATCTTACTGACGATGTTTCCACCATCGGGAACGTGGCTGACGCCCATTTTCACCCATGATCATGAATAATTTACATGATAACAAAGTTTCACGTGGAGATCAATCACTTATTTTCGAGATTTTTCCGGCGAGTTTCACCGCCTCCCACGCCCACCACGGTCGCGCCGGCTGACCTTCGATTTGGAGTTCAGTAATGGTAAAACTCTCTAATTAATCACATTCGAGTTGCAGATAAATCACTGATAAAAAAGTGACATCACCTCCCGGTCTAGTAGTGAACGTCATTTTCCAGGAACCGTTGATTGCCTTGGAGAATTCGATAGACATTATCGAGGCCCTTCGCGAAGATTCTTCATAGGCGTACACAGATATAGATATATATATATATATATATATATATATATATATATATATATATCTATATTTATGTGTGTGTGATCGGATAGGTTCCCGCGGTCAGTTGCACGTATAGTCGTTGAGTTCGGGTTGAACCGCGTCTGGAGACCTCATGTTCGACGTCCAACCACACAGCCTCAGTCTTCACTTCATCGCTTTATTCCAATGAGAGCTGGGGAATAAGGAGTCTTGGACATCGGCGTCAAGTCACGCGAAAGTCTTGATAATGGCTCCAAAGTGGGAGCCGAAACGATGACAAAACAACGATTGTAGAAGCGCTTCAACCGGAGGGTTAAGTGATCACATATCTTTATAATGGGAAAATGACAAACTACCCGACACAGAAAAAACGAGCACTGAACAAAACCACAAAAACATTGATCGATTTTACATTTTTTTAGAAAAATTGCTAATTGCTTCTTGTTTTCCCGTTTTCTTTTGAGGTCTTTCTATTTGAAAGGTATGTTGAGAGTAATGTAAAAAGGTTTTCTCTGATTCCCATTCCCAGGGCCCCCGTAAGGTCTGCTGGCGCCTGTGTGCAAAAAATAATTTTGGCGCCCCTTAAGAATTTTTTGAAGATAGGTAGGTAGGTAGGTGCTTGAAATAAATAAAAAAAAACTGAACTTTAGAAGTCATTTTTATTTGTTGATAAAATATTAAAATAACAGAAATAAAAAATATCAGAAAAAAAACATAACAGATATATTGCCTAGTACCTAAGTAATGTCTAAAAAGATAAAAAATAGCTATTGTAGTAGCGATATTTTCCGAGCCTTTGCTGTTGCAAATTCATCTATTACATCGCAAAAATTCATACCATCAACAATTTCTCTTTCAATTGCTAATATTGCTAGCCCAGACAATCTTTCTTGAAGCATTGTCGATCTTAAATAATTTTTAATAATTTTCAACTTTGAAAAAGAACGTTCTCCAGAAGCTACAGATACAGGTAATGTCGAAAGAATTCTCAGTGAAATGCTTAGGTTTGGAAGGGTAAAGATTAAATTGTTCTCAAATTTATGTTGTAAAATATTTCAGCCCTTTCAAATGCACAAAAAATATTAAACTAATTTGAGTAATCTTGCATTTTACTTTACATTCTACTTCCTAAAATGCAAGATTACCCTAATTTGATCTAATAGTCCTTCAAAAACCCTACAAAATGGATAAAAGACCAATTACTTTTTTAAACTCGTACATGACATTTCAATTAATGAAAGGATATTTATGGGTAAAGAAAATAATTATTATCAGTATCCTATAAAGGGCTAAAAAACGTCAGCTGGGATTCAGCACTAATAATTATTTAGAAAAATAGTAAACAAAATATAACACAACAAACTCACACAACACTTGACAAAACACGAATAACTTTCATATGTGAAAATTAGCTTTATTGTTTGAATGCACTTGTTGCACGGTCCAGTGTACTAACTAGTTTAAAAACGCCCCTCGCGATACATCGCTTTTACAGCGTTCCAGGAATTATTCATGTCTGAACAGGAACAGTCAAGAAACAAGAAACCGCATGACCAAACTGGCTTGACTTCTGACTTGTTTGCAAATAGGAATCGGCTGTAACTGGATGATATACTAATAAAATTTCGTGTGTATTTATAAGAAATGCCTAATGCTATTTCCTTTTTCAATATTTATTCTAGAATTATATTTTTTTTGCAATTTTTGACCCTGGGTTTTGGCGCCCCTAAAGGATGGCGCCCGTGTTCATTGCACACTTTGCACACATGGTAGCGGGGGCCCTGCCCATTCCTTCCAATTTTTTCAACAATATTTTGTGGTCCACAACATCAAAGGTCTTCCGCAAGTCTACAAATACCCTCAGTACATACATTTTTTATCAAGTTCCCCCGAGATGTAGCTCACAAAATCAATTGTTGTACTGAGAGTACTACTATTTTCTTGAAAGCCGTATTGATAGTCATCAAATCCAATTTCTTTACTTATAAAGTTCATCATCCGTTTTTTTATAATCAATTCTATCAGTTTTGAGAAGCAAGAAACAAGTGTTATTGGCCTATAGTTATCAATCTTTGATAATGACCCACTTTTGTGAAGTGGAATTACTTTTCAAATTTCAAGTACTTCTGGATAGATACCCTCAAGAAATGTTTTATTTATCAGGTAAACCAATCTAGGAACAAGAACTTGTTTCAATGTAAGGATGTCTTTTGTGGTAATTGTATCATACCCTGCTGCTGCATTCATATTAAGTTCATTTAATGCTTCTAATATTTCATATTCATTGGTTTCATTCATCACTACAGAGTCATTATTCCAGATTTCCTCATACCTCCAATCTACTCGATTTTTTCCTATATTGTCGGCTATACTTTTTCCTATATTTACAAAATAGCTATTAAAATTGTTTCCCATTTGCTTATTATCGCAGATAACTTGACCATTGTGTTCTATACTCTCAATATTATTCATATTTGTTTTACATTTCATCAAATTATTAATGAATTTCCATTGCTTTTTTCATTGCTCCCCGCTTTTTTCCAGTTACAGCTTTTTTTTGAATTTTGAATTCCATCTCGATATTCTTGTCAAATGGATCTTTTAATTTACGCTTATACAGCTTATCCCTGTTTTTCATAAGTTCTAAAAATTCTCTTGTAATCCAACCTTTGCTTTCTCTATGTTCAAGATATTGAAAAGACGTAGCCTCTTTCTTCACTTATTTGTATTGCAGACACCAACAGATCAAAAGAGTCAATTTTTTGCCTTTCACAAATTTTTGTTTGAACTGTAACTGATTCAGTACACTACGTTTTTTAATATTTTTTTCCTTTTCAACTACCTTCGCAACTACTCTCAACTCTATTATGGTCTGAAATATATTCATCAGTGATCATCACTTTACAGCATATTTGTTCATTCCTTTTTGAAAGTTCTTGCCAGCATGTAAAGATGTTGGTTTCGTTTTGTCAAGTCATGATTTACATATACAATATCATCAGTAGAACCATATCCTAGTTTATCAAGTGTGATTTTTGTTGAATTCTTCGCTTGCAAGAATTGTTCCTTATCATTCCTATTACTGAAGCAAACCTTGATTGGAGCGGTTGGACCCTCTTTTTTGCCTATTCTATAGCATATGATGTCTCTTTCAAGTCAATTTTTAAGGTTTTATAAATGGTTTGCACGATCAAGGTTATGTTTTCATTTTTGTCTTTTCTAGGTACTCCATTGATGATATTATTGTTCTCTGAGGATTTTTGCTCATTTTCATTTATTTCGTCATTAAGTTTTGTCTTCAGGTCTTCAATCTCTCATCTCAATTCATCATTGAGTTTCAGTTGATGCTCATACTTTTGGAGTATTTCGTCCTGTTTTTTTCCATTCTTTGTAATCAATCTACTATGTCCTTCGATGTATAGTCTTCCTGTTTGGTTTTACTGGTCGATTCACAATTTTTCAACAATTTTTCGTCTGATTGTGAGTTTCTAACCTTACTTTTTTTACATAGACCAGAAAACAGTTCTTTTGCATAATAGTTGAGATTGGCAGTTGTCAACTCTACACATTTTATATGATGCCATCTATTGCACTCACTGCATAAAATTGAATAAGTTTTGCAACTCCTATCACAAACATTGCAATTGTCAGCCATATTGGACCAGAAACTACAATGGGAAACTACACTGAGAAAATCCAAGTGAAATGCTTCAAATTAATTAGCTGTCTTCATCTGACTGGGAGCATCTCGTTGTATCCACATTTCGTAACCAGGGCTGCTCCAAGGCAAAAATAAATTGTACGAAAATGACAGATGAAAATGTATGCTTTTCGCTAGAATTGTATAGCGTCAATGGCCACGTTTACACCGTCGCTTGGTAAGCTGACTAATGACTTTATTTTAACCAAATCGTCTTGGTCATCTTGGTGTAAACAGTACACTTAGTCGAGTGACCAGCTTGGTTTGGTACCCAAAATTGTTGCGTACCAGACCAAAATAGTTAAGTGACCAAGATGGTGTAAACACCTAAGGCCTTGACTATCCGCAAGTTGCAAAATTTGGTTTGAATCTTTGCTAAGCATAAGTCCGAGCTCTGTGTATTTCGTTGTTTTATCATTTTATTATCATTTTCCTCACCTCTTTTATTCTCAACTCCTGATATTTTCTCATATTCCTTCTATGAAGCCTTATAATTTTTGATAATCTCGCCTTTCTTTCACAATTCATCATTTGCCAATGTACCAATGTACTACAATTGCCCTTACTCTCAAATCCATTTTTCTATATATTTTTGCTATATATCAACTCAATACAACTTCATTATATCAATTCCAAATCTAATGTTTATTATTTCTGATTTTAATCCATGAATTATTCGATGTTTTCATGTCAAAAAATATGAGTTACAGCAGAGTTGCAAACCTGTTTATACTTCTGTCATGTTATTTGGTATGCTTACCAAATAAGAACCATACTGTTCACTAATTGGAGATGGTGTAAACAGGCAGTAACTTATTGACTTAGTCTGAATTTGGTATGGTCAACTTGGTCAGAATACCAAATTAGCGCACGGTGTAAACGTGGCCAATGGTCGCCAACACTGTCATCAGAATAATTGACAAGTGACAGCTTCTCGAATGATGCAAAGATGTAATAAAGCATTTTGCGCATGTGCAGACTTGCCGTCGTATGTGAAATTTGAATATTTTTAGGTGGGTATTACAAATATATTGATTAGATTGCTATTTACATTCATATTATTTGAAAATTCTGAATTGAAATTGATAATTCGAATGCTTGATAACTGGTTACACACCTGACCATTCATTTCAGGTTTTAAACAGTTTAAAGTACCATTCATAAATATTTATTTGAAGTTAGTCTTTTCTCACTGTGGATTCATTTTTTTTAGCGCCAGCGGTTTTCGACAGATTTGACATTTGACTGATCTGAAAATTAAGTGCTATGTGATCGTGATCTATGACTTCTATGAGTTCTGACAGACGCACACGTGGGATACGCCTATCTTATGCCCGATTCCACCAACATTTTTAAGGCTCACTTAACGCTAGGTAGAGAATATCTTTGGGTAAGGGGTCTATTTCATTTCCACCAAGTCAAATCTTCACCTAAACCGGTCTAGGGCAGCCTTATATTTAGGGGTCCGAATTTCTCCACCTAAACAGACACCTAGTAAAGGAATGGTAGATTCTAACATCATTTTCAGTGTTTTGTGGAATATTTTTCATGTCATATCATTTTTGTGTATTTCTGTATAATTTTTCTACCCATATCGCTTTTTTTCGCTTAAATATAATGGGAATGTTTGACGATGATTTTGAAATACTTGACTTGATTCAAAATGGATTTCCTAGAAGAATATATGATAGAAATAATCACTTTGATAATATGGACAATTTAACGTTTTTTCGTCGGTTCAGATTAACTAAACCAACGGTTTTACATATTTTGGAGCAAATAGAGGATCATCGGTTTTTTTATTCTCGATAATATGTTTGTGGTGCTCTATAATATTAAGCAACAGCTCTTTTTCATTATTGTTGTAATTCGGAGTTTTTTTTTTGGGTAGGTACTGTATTTGGATCTTCCGAGAGATCCCCTTGCTGGTCTCCTGGCTTCATTGCTATTTTTTATAAACGCAACCAGACAAAATATCACAAATCACAACAAACTGAAAACTTTCGAGACTAATAAATGTAATAATTATTTTATTTGAAAAATCCTTGAAAATAAACACAGGAACGTAATTATTATAGGTTAAGGTAAATGTTAACCAATGTGCACAACTCACCTTGACAAAAATAAAATGTTCCCAAAATTCTGCGTTGTTGCCAGTGTCTTTCTCCACTTAGTTGGGAAATTCATAATTTTGATTGGTGGAAACCATTCCACAAATTTAAGGTATCCCCAAATTAGGCAAGCCCTACCTATTCTTTCCCTACGTGAAAGTCTGTGGAAACCGGCATTAAATGAGACGGAAGACAGAGATAGACAGATTATTCGACTATCGAAGTGATTGAAATTTGTAAATATGTAATCATGGTCTCGTTCGAATCAATGACGAAATGCAAAACCAAACGAAGTCAAAATGTATGCTTTTCGTCAATGTGGTATGCATGTACGAAAAAATAATGAATTGTATAGCAATTCGTACAATTGTATAGCCAGGAGCAGCCCTGTATCGTAACACCCACAGTGCATAACACCCAAAGTGCGTAACACCCAAATTTCGTTATGACCATACTCACCGAACATACCCGAATGATGCGCTGTTGCCAAATTCATCCTTCTTTTAGGTTAGGTTAGTTAGATTGGGTTAACAGGAAATTGCAGAATATCCGGTAAATTTTGCAATAGTGCATCATTCGGGTATGTTCGGAGAGTGTGGGCATAACGAAATTTGGGTGTTATGACATTTGGGTGTTACGAAATGTGGGTGTTACGCAGCGCACCCATCTGACTCACTGAAGCAAAAGCAATAGAATATTTTGGTACGCTCTCAGTGGCGCACTTTGGGAAGGCGTGGCTTTTAACGTATATGTCAATGGATTCACATCTGTATATTAGTTTAACCCATTAGTGCATAACGTTCGTTTTATCGAACATTTTTATTTGTGTTGGTCTTACTGAGTTGCGCAGTATATATCAGCTGTTTGTAACAGTAACATATTATTTGAGGTTAGGCAAAGTATTGAAACGTCTTGAATGTTTGCAAAAGTCCCTCAGAGACCTGAAATATAATACAAGAAAAGTGATGGATCCCGAATTATACAATACGAGGCGCGGTGGGTAAGTGAATTGATTATTACTTTGTCTCATCCCATTATATATTCCTCAAATTATAGTAGTGTTCATCAGTATCAGATGAGATATTGATAGGTCTCCCGATGGATGGTGGCAAACTTAAAGTGGATGTCTATATCAGAGCCATCCACTTGCATCCGTCAAAGTACCCTTCCGGAAACCCAAAATGTTGGTGTAAATACTCGGAGTAGCTAAGATTCCTTCGAGTATTGACACCATCGGTTGAAGAACTAACTTCTTCAACCTGGATGGGTCCTGTCGCTGGTTCCGAAGTTGGTACACTCCTTGCCTCCGTCGTTGAATAGGGACTCATCGACATCGTGAAGAGAATGATATGGAACTCTGGTCTCGCCTCGTATTTATACAAAAAAATGTTGGTGGGGAGAGTGGTGGGAAGAGAAAAGCGACGTAAGATATATGTGAACAATCTAAAAGGTATACTTATTGAATTCATTATGAAGTAAGCCATTTTTTTGCAAGAGATTCATATGATATGAAAGGAAATACAAATTGTTGTTAAAAGGTTTGTCTAGAAAATTATGAAATTGAAATCAGCATTTTTCAAATGAAATGAAGAGCAATGCCCCAACTATTGCATTGTTCATGTGTACCAAACTAATTTAATGTACTCTTCTTTTTCATTTCATCTTTGTTTTTCTAATGATTTATTGAAATATATACATATATACAAATGAACTTACAACTATTGAAAAAATTCAACTAAAACTAACTTAACCTACTTTACCTCATCGAAGAGGTCGCCCAAGGCAAGAAGCAACTTGGAAATCTTCCCCTTGGTTCGTTCGAATCGGGCATATCTCTCTTTATGTTGCTGGATTTCCATCCGGTCACTCTCAGCAAGACGTTCAGATTCCCGGGCAAGTTCTGACTTCTGCTCGGCAAGTTCAGCCATTTGCCGATCGACGTCAGCTTGTTGCCTGGCAATCTCTTCTTGACGATGCCTTATGCCCGCCCTCGAAGTCTCGCTTCGTTGGCAGGGTTTGGTATCGTTGAACTTCTTCCTGAGAGCCATGAAGAAGGTATGCCCAACTCGAACGTCCTCCTCGTCTGAAGAGTCAACCCCTTCGGTGAGCGCGGCGGCGGTAGCTGGAACATTGTTCCCTGTCGTGGTGGCTGGGGAGGGAGCAATATCTTCCATGGTAGCGGCTGCTGCTGGAGGTGCAGGAGTTGGTAGTGGTGCAGCCGCTACGACAACGGAGGCTGCAGCAGATGAAGTCGGTATGATGGATACCGGTGGTCTTCTGCTGACGTTTCACCGGTGACCGCTTGCTCGACGAGGGCATTAGTTGCTCAAACTCGTCGTCGCTGTCGATGTTTTCCATCACACTGAAGAACGTCGACTTCTTCTTCGGCTCAGAAACAGCTCCACCTGCCCGTTTTCGTGGTTGCACATTCGCCTTCGACGTCGTCACCACCTCCTGGGGTGGTGTCCCAGACGTGGATGGGATCGCCAAAGACGGGTTGTCGTCGATGTCTGTACCTCCTGGGGCGCTACCATCTCCGGCCCCGTGGCTGGATTTTCCTCGTCAGTCATCTGGTAGGGCACGCCCGGGATGATATTCTCACCCAGCATGTAGAGAATATCATCGTGATCGAATTGAGGTAGATCACACTCGGGCTCGGTCGTAACACCCTCCGCACGCTCCGGGATGATGCTATCGAAGGCAGCGTTAACTTCGCTATTATTGAAAAAATTCATGACTGAAACACAAACACTGAAACATCGTTCCCTGTCGTGGTGGCTGGGAAGGGAGCAATATCTTCTATGGTAGCGGCTGGAGGTGCAGGAGGTGGTAGTGGTGCAGCCGCTACGACAACGGAGGCTGCAGCAGGTGGAATCGGTATGATGGATACCGGTGGTCTTCTGCTGACGGGCCATTTCCCAGCTTTAGGGTTGGTTTCATTTCAAACTTTGCGATACTTCGCAATGACACCAACCTTAGCCTTGGGCGCCCGTTTCACCGGAGACCGCTTGCTCGACGAGGGCATTAGTTGCTCAAACTCGTCCTCGCTGTCGATGTTTTCCATCATACTGAAGAACGTCGACTTCTTCTTCGGCTCAGAAATAGCTCCACCTGCCCGTTTTCGTGGTTGCACATTCGCCTTCGACGTCGTCACCACCTCCTGGGATGGTGTCCCAGACGTAGATGGGATCGCCAACGATGGGGTTATCGTCGATGTCGAAGCCTGTACCTCCTGGGGCGCTACCATCTCCGGCCCCGTGGCTGGATTTTCCTCGAGAGTCCTCTGGGAGAGCACGCCCGGGATGATATTCTCACCCAGCATGTCGAGAATATCATCGTGACCGAATTGAGGAAGATCACTCTCGCGCTCGTTCATAACACCCTCCGCACGCTCCGGGATGATTCTCTCGACGGCAGCGTTAACTTCGCTATCATTGAAGAAATGTGTGACTGAAACACAGAAAACACACGATTAGACAAATTCATACATTCGATGTTGTTAACTTACTTATTGATGGTTGTTCGTCGTTCGGTGCTGGTACAGGAAGAAACAGGCACTGGTACTAATCGGCTAGCTGCTTCACTCTCAGCCAGACGTTCAGATTCCCGGGCAAGTTCTGACTTCTGCTCGGCAAGTTCAGCTGTTTGCCGAACAATGTCAGCTTGTTGCCTGGCAATCTCTTCTTGACGATGCCTTATGCCCGCCCTCGAAATCTCGCTTTGTTGGCAGGCACGTTTGGTATCGTTGAACATCTTCCTGAGAGCCATGAAGAAGGTATGCCCAACTTGAACGTCCTCCTCGTCTGAAGAGTCAACCCCTTCGGTGAGCGCGGTGGCGGTAGCTGGAACATTGTTCCCTGTCGTGGTGGCTGGGGAAGGAGCAATATCTTCCATGGTAGCGGCCGCTGCTGGAGGTGCAGGAGGTGGTGGTGCAGTCGCTACGACAACGGAGGCTGCAGCAGGTGGAGTCGGTATGATGGATACCGGTGGTCTTCTGCTGACGGGCCATTTCTCAGCTTCAGGTTCGGTTTCATTGCAAACTTTGCGATACTTCGCAATGACACCAACCTTAGCCTTGGGCGCCCGTTTCACCGGTGACCGCTTGCTCGACGAGGGCATTAGTTGCTCAAACTCGTCCTCGCTGTCGATGTTTTCCATCATACTGAAGAACGTCGACTTCTCCTTCTTCTTCTTCGGCTCAGAAACAGCTCCACCTGCCCGTTTTCGTGGTTGCACCTTCGTCTTCGACGTCGTCACCACCTCCTGGGTTGGTGTCCCAGACGTAGATGGGATCGCCAACGATAGGGTTGTCGTCGATGCCTGTACCTCCTGGGGCGCTACCATCTCCGGCCCCGTGGCTGGATTTTTCCCCACAGTCATCTGGGAGAGCACGCCCGGGATGATATTCTCACCCAGCATGTCGAGAATATCATCGTGATTGAATTGAGGAAGACCACTCTCGGGCTCGGTCATAACACCCTCCGCACGCTCCGGGATGATGCTCTCGACGGCAGCGTTAACTTCGCTATTATTGAAGAAATTCATGACTGAAACACAGAAAACACACGATTAGACAAATTCATACATTCGATGTTGTTAACTTACTTACTGATGGTTGTTCTTCGTTCGGTGCTGGTACAGGAAGAAACAGGCAATGGTACTAATCGGCTAGCTGCTTCACTCTCAGCAAGACGTTCAGATTCCCCGACAAGTTCTGACTTCTGCTCGGCAAGTTCAGCCATTTGCCGATCGATGTCAGCTTGTTGCCTGGCAATCTCTTCTTGACGATGCCTTATGCCCGCCTTCGAAGTCTCGCTTTGTTGGCAGGCACGTTTGGTATCGTTGAACTTCTTCCTGAGAGCCATGAAGAAGGTATGCCCAACTTGAACGTCCTCCTCGTCTGAAGAGTCAATCCCTCCGGTGATCGCGGTGGCGGTAGCTGGAACATTGTTCCCTGTCGTGGTGGCTGGGGAGGGAGCAATATCTTCCATGGTAGCGGCCGCTGCTGGTGGAGTCGGTATGATGGATACCGGTGGTCTTCTGCTGACGGGCCATTACGCAGCTTTAGGGTTGGTTTCATTGCAAACATTGCGATTCTTCGCAATGACACCAACCTTAGCCTTGGGCGCCCGTTTCACCGGTGACCGCTTGCTCGACGAGGGCATTAGTTGCTCAAACTCGTCCTCGCTGTCGATGTTTTCCATCATACTGAAGAACGTCGACTTCTTCTTCTTCGGCTCAGAAACAGCTCCACCTGCCCGTTTTCGTGGTTGCACCTTCATCTTCGACGTCGTCACCACCTCCTGGGTTGGTGTCCCAGACGTAGATGGGATCGCCAACGATGGGGTTATCGTCGATGTCGAAGCCTGTACCTCCTGGGGCGCTACCATCTCCGGCCCCGTGGCTGGATTTTCTTCGACAGTCATTCGAGATGATATTCTCACCCAACATGTCGAGAATATCATCGTGATCGAATTGAGGAAGATCACTCTCGGGCTCGGTCGTAACACCCTCCGCACGCTCCGGGATGATGCTCTCGACGGCAGCGTTAACTTCGCTGTTATTGAAGAAATTCATGACTGAAACACAGGAAACACACGATTAGACAAATTCATACATTCGATGTTGTTAACTTACTTATTGATGGTTGTTCGTCGTTCGGTGCTGGTACAGGAAGAAACCTGCACTGGTACTAATCGGTCGGCTAGCTGCTTCACTCTCAGCAAGACGTTCAGATTCCCGGGCAAGTTCTGACTTCTGCTCGGCAAGTTCAGCCATTTGCCGATCGATGTCAGCTTGTTGCCTGGCAATCTCTTCCTGACGATGCCTTATGCCCGCCTTCGAAGTCTCGCTCTGTTGGCAGGCACGTTTGGTATCGTTGAACATCTTCCTGAGAGCCATGAAGAAGGTATGCCCAACTTGAACGTCCTCCTCGTCTGAAGAGTCAACCCCTTCGGTGAGCGCGGTGGCGGTAGCTGGAACATTGTTCCCTGTCGTGGTGGCTGGGGAAGGAGCAATATCTTCCATGGTAGCGGCCGCTGCTGGAGGTGGTGCAGTCGCTACGACAACGGAGGCTGCAGTAGGTGGAGTCGGTATGATGGATACCGTTGGTCTTCTGCTGACGGGCCACTTCCCAGCTTCAGGGTCGGTTTCATTGCAAACTTTGCGATACTTCGCAATGACACCAACCTTAGCCTTGGGCGCCCGTTTCACCGGTGACCGCTTGCTCGACGAGGGCATTAGTTGCTCAAACTCGTCCCCGCTATCGATGTTTTCCATCATACTGAAGAACGTCGACTTATTCTTCTTCGGCTCAGGAACAGCTCCACCTGCCCGTTTTCGTGGTTGCACCTTCGTCTTCGACGTCGTCACCACCTCCTGGGATGGTGTCGCAGACATAGATGGGATCGCCAACGATAGGGTTGTCGTCGATGTCGATGCCTGTACCTCCTGGGGCGCTACCATCTCCGGCCCCGTGGCCGGATTTTCCTCGACAGTCATCTGGGAGAGAACGTCCGGGTTGATATTTTCACCCAGCATGTTGAGAATATCATCGTGATCGAATTGAGGAAGATCACTCTCGGGCTCGGTCGTAACAACTTCCGCACGCTCCGGGATGATGCTCTCGACGGCAGCGTTAACTTCGCTATTATTGAAGAAATACATGACCGAAACACAAAAAACACACGATTAGACAAATTCATACATTCGATGTTGTTAACTCACTTATTGATGGTTGTTCGTCGTTCGGTGCTGGTACAGGAAGAAACAGGCAATGGTACTAATCGGCTAGCTGCTGAAAGTCACACTGAAGATACTCTGAATGGAGATCTGCATTTAAACCCTCCAGCCAGTCCCCACCCTCCCACTCTCCATCTCCACTCTCGTCATTCTTTCTTTGTAGCTAAGCCCCACCCTCCCCACTCCAACTAGCCCAACCCACTATTGCCACTATCGCTCTGTCGCCACCCTATTCCTTAAGAAAGGAAGAAAGGATGTATCTTCTTGTATAAATGATATACAGTTTTTCAATATCTATAGTATGAACCAGTTTATTTCACATAATACATAGCATTCTATATATTAGCACCCAATACAATTATCTATTCATTTTTTAACACCAGGATCTATGTCTAAACCTGGATACCACAATAATGGTCTGTCCTTTGGCCAATTCTCAGAATGTTCCTTTTCCAGCGCTACAACTCTTTCTTCCAACACGTTATATTTTTGTGTCATTGCAGTAATAGCGTCGGATGTTCTTATTTCGACATCACTTCTCAAATTGTTGTATTTTCGAGCCAATGTTATTCTCGCTTCAGCTATCTTATCATCGAATGCTTGACGGGCTTCTCGTTCTACATTACCTATTGCAGAATGTATTGCAGCTTGAAGAGCCCGAAGGGTAACTCCTTAGTTTCTTCAATTTTTGCATCGAGATATGATAAAGTTACATCATCACTAGTTTCAATTGGTTCAATTGAATCCGATACCTGGTGGGCCGCGAACAATGCCACCACCACATTTCCTTTTTTGACCAAATTTATCAATTGTTATGGACATTTTACCCACAGAACGGTACTTTATATACTGATGACTTTTCAAACTACTTTTTCATTTATAATCGATGACGATTGAGTGGTGAAAAAATAAAAACATCATATATATCACAAATCATTTGATATTTTTGGTAGGGATATTCCAACTTCGATGTAAACAATTACAACACAATAATCACAAGTTATAAATGTTCCGGTTTGAAGGAGAAAAACCTTGAATGATACTTCAGTGATTCATCTCAGCATTCAACAAATCAATAAGTTGGTCTAGGGGGCTCTCCTGAGAAAAAGAATGAACGATTTCAGATACCCAACGAATGTTATCATTCGGATCATTTTGATAAAACTCTATATCGCTATGACCCCATGGAAGAGTTCGACTGGTATTCGGAATGATTAATCGTTTGTCGTAGTGGTATGATAATGCAACTTTATTTTTCAATTCAGTATAAATATCATGCAACAAGCTTCTAAAAGAGTTCATCTTTCTGAATATCATACCTCCTTGTTCGATAATTTTTTCATAGTATTCACATGTCAATTCATTCTTTATAACAGATCTTTTGATACCTTTGACCTTTTTGAGTTCAGTGTTGACAGACTTAACGTAATATGCTCTGGCACCTGTACCGTAAAAGCTTATTATTGGATCATTTGGAAATTCGTCCTTGAAATTACCCAGAACTGACTTTGTCACTGGAATATCGAATTGGTTTCCTATATTGTAATTTGATGTATCAAACTTATTTATATCATTTTTGAAAAAATCATAAAAGTTGTCTGTATATACTTTGAAAATAAGAGAGTCGGTATCAGTGTAGAGTGAGGATGCATCATCTCCAAACTGTTGTTTAATACATCCTTAGAAAAAATCGTACATGACAGTTTTGGATAATTCTAGAATAGAAAATCCTAAATATAACGGTTTATCATAATGAACTTTCACTTTACCTAATTGAATGGCAACAAAATTTTCTGTAAATATAGAGCAGCTTTTGAAATTTGGTCGTGATAGAAGACAACTAGCACCCATAGTTCTCTTTATATTTTCCCAATGTGTAACGAGTCTAACATCAATTCTGTTGTCTACGCTTTCCATTGTTTTCCCGTAGACCGCATTGTTCATCAGCTTGAAGAAATCTATTTCAGATTTGTTATTAGGACAATAACGCATTTCAGTATTCAAATCTATATAGGGTTTCATCCAACAAGATTGTTTAAACCGCAATACTCTATGTGTGTTCATGATAATCAAACCATTATTGAGAGCTTGCTGTAAGTTTTTAAAGTGAACAATATATTTTCTCTTATCATTTAAATTTGGAATCAATTTGAGAATTTTTGATTTTGTATATGAAGGTATTAAACGTTCAACTAAGAATGGAAGATCAGAATGTTTATCATGAAGTTGTTGTGGATAGTGAATATCCACTTCCAGTACATATCCATACGGACTATCAGCATTCACATTCATTATATCAAGATCGAGAATTTCATGAGGTGTCAACCATGAACATTCACCTGTTGGTAATGGTTGTGACATGCTGTGACCGTACAGATTTGTTGCATCCAAATATGAAATGAATGAGGATTGTTCATTTGGATTATAATTTGGTAAAAACTTATTGTTTGCTTTATGTTTTCTTTCACTGCATTGACTAATTCCACCATTTATACCTTTTTGAAAAAAATGAATCATATCAATGTCAGGATAATCCAGGTGCTATGTAGTATTGTGCCTGATCCAATTTATATTTATCAATACAATATTTCTGAAAATTTCGAAAATATCACATAATAGAAACACATCTGACTTCAAATGTAAATCGGAGTATTCACCTAAACTCTGGCACCTGAACAAATTCCATACAAGCTGAGCCCTTCTATAATCATTATCTGATATATGTTCACAATTGAGTTTGTCATCCACAAAGCTATATCCTTTCCTAACCTTTCTTTCTCATCAAAGTTAATTCCTCAATTTGAGGGAAATGTTTGCGCATCTCAATACACTGATCAGATGTTAAATTTGCACCTAAGTTTTCCAAAGAATTTGACATGAATCTGAAACTATCTTTGAATCTCATTTTCAAATAATTCTTCTTCATCCTATCATTTTTTTCCGTATATGAGTGTGTAAAGAGATGTTTCGTGAACGATATATATTTCTCTTTATTTTGCTAGATGACATCAATTTTTTCTTTGTTCTTATACAATTCCTTTATAAATAGGTGACAATCATATCCACTCAAATTGTGAAAAATGATTGGGATGAAATTTGGTAACAAAATTTAAATTACATGATGAATGAGCGGCAGGAGACCTCTTTTTTCCTGTAAGATGACAATGATCCCTCACTTCAACTTCACCATCATTGAATGGCTCAGTACAAATACCACAATTTGTGGCAGAAGCAAACTGCTCCTCTTCCTCAGGGTTTTGTGCATCCATAGGAATGGGATACCTGAAATGATCTTGAAAAATGTTTTTCAAATCATCCTCAATTTTACTAACAAATTTCTGGGCTGCATCCACACCCCTATACGTGTAACAAATCATCATTATATGAACATTTAATCGAATAAGCAAATGAATAAGGCTCATGTTTGAATGTCTTCATCGAGTACGAGTGTTCAGGATTTCAGTTCGTTTTCAATCGGTTTAAGTACTGAATCAAAATCGGCATATACTACAAATGGTACCTTCATTTGTTTCTCGAAATTTTCAAATGTTAATCTATTTTCAGGCACCATTTTCCTATATTTATTGATTTCGAAATTGGTTGATGGAGTTGTATTACTTATGTGATTACAATCATTCATTTTATGACGTAATAGTAATCGCTCATGAGAAAAATATAACAAGCATCCATCACAAAAATATTTTTTATGTTCATAGGCGGATAGTTGAAACTAATCTTGAAAGATCTTTGATCCAACAATAGTGGCTATTACCGAAATCATCTGTGATAAGTAACAAATTGACATGTCTCCTAAGTCTTCTCTGGGAGTAACGCAATGGTCCAACTATTTCATACATTATTTTACCCTTCTCGAATTTACTTTCCAAACCATACACATTAACTGAAATATCATTCTTGTCTTCAAATTTCACAATATCCTTCAAATTAACCGGAAAATTCATACCTGTTACATCTACGACAGTATTGAAATGAGGATATGAAGAAACTTCTGATGTTCTATCGACTGCAGGATGTAGTGCTGAAGTGATGGCCCATGCGAAGCAATGTTGGTCTTCATTACGAACATTCACCACAGCTTTCCTCCGTTCGATACACTCAGGTAGCTTCACATATGAACATCCACTGAGCGGGCTGTATTTGTTGATGTTCACTTCAAGAAACATGATTTTTTCACAAGTCCAATCTTGAATACAAATCAATATTACTAATAAATCCAATTCAAACTTGAGAAAAATGCCTACCTGAATCACGTTCCTGGAATTCAGTACTTTGAACGATAATGCCATCACGAAATCCATCAAATAAGGAATTCAAATCAGTAGATTGGTCAACTGTTTTATTTTGAGAGTTAAATGACCTGATCTCCTTCAGGTCTTGCGTTTGAAGAATAGAACTCCCAAACACTTCCATATTCACTTTGATGATTTTGTGAATCCTGATGACTAATTCCAGTAATTCGATGACTTTCTGACTGATTTCATTGAAGAATAACATGTAATCAGTGGAAACAACAGAAGTCTGCACCCTGCATGTGGCAATCCGACACTTGAAGGCACTCTTTATAATTTGAACGCCATCATTCAATTTTACACATGCATTATTCTCATGCTGTAGCTTTCTTTTGAGAGAATTCCCTTGGGTCAATGGAAATGTCACATTACAACAATTACAAGTGTACATTGGTGTTGCAGCATCATCTAATCTCACTCGTTTCACTAATGGGCCTCCTTGACAACTCTGGAGCTGATGACGACGAAGGTTATCACTACGAGTGAAAGATTTACCACAATCACAGGAATACATCCACATCGTTTCAATTTGCTCTCACAAAATCACTCGAAGTTAACTAATATCAAGAGAGATGTCCAACCTCTTATGGGACACTGTTTTACACACTCACGTATAATATGGTTAAACCAAAGAAGATTTACGTAAAACGAACAAGAAGCGACACTTGCCGCTACACAGCCGCTAATCCTGTGGTCCCCACCACTACAGAATTTCATGACCTCTACACTATTTTTCTTGCGACTACGCAAGACTACCAGCAAAAAACAGTAAGCCAGTAAACTACTCGACAAGAAACACCAGTACTTGTTTGTTTCTATTCCTGACCGACTGCAGAATGCCGACATTGCTGTTAGACATGCGCATTCAGGGTGTATTTGTCGAATTTGTGAGATTCGCTTCTTGTTCGTTATACGTAAATCTTTGGTTGAACACGAAAATCCTCATTTCTTATATAATGGATAGTGAGCCACCTCCCACTACAATCTGTGCAGTAGTTGCGCACACATCGTTGGTAAGGGCCACTCGCGACTGTCTGGCGTACAACCCCTCCACTCTCCGATTCGATGAGCTTACAGAGAGCAGTGCGGGTATTCATTCGTAGCTGGGATTTCGTGGAGTGCAGACGTGAGGTGTAGTGAGGGCTCGTGTTGGTGAACTTTGGGTGGCTGGGTGGTGTTTGTGCGTGTATGTGTAGGCATGTGTACTCTATGCAATGTAGTTTGCACAGAGTACACATGCTTATGCTGGTTTTGGACAGATTTCAATTAAGTAAATTATATAGATGATGTAAGTTAGAAACGATATCAATGTTTGTTTTTCCTACTTATTTAATATTGCTTCAATTGATCATTACTCAACACTGGTTACAAAGAATACAAAATAAAAATAAACTACCATTCCCAGTACACTATCTTAATCTAAGTGAATTCAAAAGTGATTATCCCCTTTCTCATGTTAATGCCTTGGAAACCATTGAGACGCCAGACACGATTAACTATTACATTATTGTAAGATGTCTATATACTGGTGTTTCTAATGTTGCGATATTGTTTCAGAGGAACCTGTGGACAAGGCGTGGTAGTTCATCAGTGGCCATGAGGGAGCGCTGGCAATCAAAAATTTCTATTAATTTTCGTGATCACTCGATCCATGGAACACGCTGTTGCCAATTCTGATGTTTTTGTAAAAGGATAGATAATTTATCGGGACTGGATATGTGAGGTTATTGAAAACACCAAAACGCGCCAAATTTGTGTTTAACTTTATGCGTTATTTATTCCATGTAGTTTGAAAATAATTTCTCAGTTGGAATAAATTTGCATTGTGTTTCTACTGATCTGGATATTTTCATAGTTTATCGACTAATATTGTGCATTATGTGGCAACACAGGACTGTCATCTCCACTGCAACAGTGCCGGTACCTGGCGGATTTTTGGCAGTACTACTACGCCTACATCATCAATTTTTGATCAAGTTGGCCATATCGGTCGTCTGATTTGCTGACAACCTCTTATATGGAGTAAACACACCAGTATATAGCCACCTTACATTATTGTATTTTGTTCCCTTGAACTAACACTATTTCTTATTCCTGATCACATATTTAAACTGCCGCCAATGGGCGGTCATGCTAAGAGTAGTTTCCAGATCTCGAAGAGTGGTTGAAGGTGTGAAGAATGCGAGCTAGTTGAGGCAACATTATATGACGTATCGCACATACAGACGGGCCCGCATCTGACGGATTTGTAATGTCCGCGAGTTATAACAATACTCGTCACTAACTCCTGCCTGTGCTTTGTACTGATAAAACAGTTATTACAAAACCCCAGTCTGAAAGTGTCTTTCATTCCAAGTCATCTCCAAAGGCATAACAGTTCAAAATCTCTTGCCATTGATATTATTATTTACCATGAAGTTAGTGTACTATTTTTTTTGTTCTTGGATCAGTTTGATCTCTCCCATCTACCCTGAACATTGAACGAATAGGTGGCCCACCTCAACACCTTGTTCTTTCATACAAAATCATATACAAAGTAAATGCAACAAAAAACAAGATTATCTAAAATAATTTATGGTTTATTAACAAAATACTATACTATTTGATTATAAAATATTGGCAACTTCACTAACAATATAATCAAATTCTAATACATATTCATCACTTAGGTTAACACTGAGTTCAGTACTGAAATCTGGAACACCAGGTAAGGCTAGAAAGGTAGAATAAAATAGTACGTTGAAATTTTGTGGTCTGGTAAAAAAAAATTGTTCAAAATGTTCTAATCCAATATATGGGTCTTGTCTACTCTTGATAGGTATAAAATGTTAATGCAGAATTCACTGTAATCATATTTCTATATATAATTCAATGAATTCTTCAATCATTAGAATAGAGCCAATCATCTTGATAAAATTATATTATCCAAAATGTTCGAAAAGAAGTCGGAAATCAGTTATTTGCAGTGCCACAATTAAAAAATAACAATACAGCAAACATATAGTTGAAAATTTATAAAATGTTTTTTTAGAAAATATTGCCACTACCATTGCCTGATTATTTATTTCACAAAAGTGTTTGCAAAAGTTTCTAACAGTAAAAATAACCTAGCACACTAACGCAAAGTAATCGATCGATTCATTTCGTATTGGATAACATACCGTAAATTTCGCTTAAATATCTACCATTAAGAATTAACATAGCACAAAGGATATGAATGAATTGATTATAAAATGAAACATTCCCAAAGAATTCAGTTCGGGTCACTAAGATGAGATGAGTTGGTGAAAGCTCAAGTTTGCCTTTCAACTGAAAATGGGTAATCATAGTCCTTCAGGATTTGTTGCATTGTTCTTGCTTTTATTCTAGGAAACTGAAACTGTGAAAAAAGTACTAATGATAATAAAAAATGCTTACTGCAAACCGTGATAATAAATAGGTTCTCAATGCAAAAATAGTATTGTTATTGGTATGACGGCAAAGACAATTGGAATGCTTATAAGATAACTTATACTAGAACTTCAAAAGAAACTACCAACGATATTCCCTCTAGCGAGAGAGTTACTGAGCAACCCCGAAGCAGAAATAACCAAAAAATACCTGCCATTCTCTAGGAAAAGTATCGTACAGGTGTCCTGTTCTTTGCAGGGACTGTGAACAGATAGAATAACGCCTGTACCTATATTAAGTTTGATGAAGTTTGTAATAAGTGTTGGATGTTTTAGTCAGTTGAGAAGTTTAAGTGTTTTGTAAGCAAAGTAAACGTCAGTGCAGTAATTGTATTGTTATAGTGGAGCTAATTAAAATAGTTCAGTGTTGTTCGGAGTATTATTCATCTAGAATAGCCCTGCCGACTATCGATGCGAATTGGTGCGACGGTTCCAAGAAAGATTATACCTGCGTGATCGCGGCTCACCCAGAATATTCGAATGTCAAGATTTGTCTGGATGATTCTCCACTGTATGAGCGCCTATATAAGCGGGAGCGCTCACGCCGACGGCAGAATATTTAGTACAGAGAGTTTTAGTACCGAGCATTGGAAAGTTATCGGAGCGATTTAAGTGACTGTGTTGTATTGTATTGTGATAGAGAGTTATAATAAAAAAAGTTGTGTTGTTTGGTGTTTTAATCGACGAACCCAAGGATAAATCGTAACAGTGGTGTAGGAAGTGGAATATTTGCTGGTAAATAAAAACAATTTATGGTGAATACGAGAAGTACATCTTACGATACGATGAAGGACATGTTGAAATCAATCCAAAACCAATTTGCGGATTATGAAAGACGACGGCAGGAGGAAAAAAAAGAAGAGGAAAAGCGACGAAAGGAAAGAACGACAATTAGAACGAGAAAATGAAAAGAAAGAACGAGAAGAAGGACTCCAGAAAATTCTCGAAGAACAGAGAAAAGAGCGAGAAGATGAAAAGAAAGAACGGGAAGACGTAATCCATAAAATTCTCGGAGAACAGAGGAAAGAACGAGAACGTGAAAAAAATAGAACGAGAGGAAGCAATCCAGAAAATTCTAGAAGAACAGAAGAAGGTGAGAGAAAAGCAAAAGAATGAATTAGTTATAATAAAAAAACAATGGAAAGCAGACTTCCAGAACGTTCGAGAACATCAAGACAAGTTATTCGAGCATGTTTTACATAAAACTGAAGTACGAGTGGGAGAACTGAAAGCAAATCTAGAAGGAGAACTGAAGGAAAACGTTAAGAAAATCGATGTGGTCAATGATAAAGTGGATACAGTGCGAGAGGAGGTGAAAGGACTTGAAAGGCAGATAGCTCTTCTCAAGAACCAGGATCGCCGAGACAGGGTTGCCACATCAACATTTTCCGTAAAACCGCCGACTTTTGACGGACAGTCGTCTTGGGCTATGTATCGTAGACAGTTTGAGGCTGCGGCAGAGACTAATGGATGGGACGAAGAAGAAAAAGCTACGGCACTCATAGTAGGTTTGAGATGGCCAGCTTTGGGTATATTACAAACGATACCCATAGAACAGCAGAAGCAATATGAGGACCTGATTTCTGCACTAGAGTTGAGGTATGGCGATCAACACCGAGAACAGCTGTACCGGGCCCAAATGAAGACTCGCACACAAAAATCAGATGAGAGTCTGTCATGTTCGACGTACCAGACCTCCATCCACACAGCCTCAGTCTTCACTTCATCGCTTTATTCCAATGAGAGCTGGGGAATAAGGAGTCTTGGACATCGGCGTCAAGTCACGCGAAAGTCTTGATAATGGCTCAAAAGTAGGAGCCGAAACTATGACAAAACAACGATTCTATAGTCGGGCCGTTCAAAGGATAGAATTCAAGGACGCGTGAACAGTGAATGCCTGCATAGCCACGCCTACTAAACTGAAATAAATGAAGAACTGTTTACACTGTACTGTACTCATTTGTGCTTTGTATTTACGTGTGTTACGTTAATTAAATAATATGGATGGAAACACTCTTTCACCTCCAAGAAAAAGATAAAAAAAAGACATTTAACTGTAGAGGAAAAAAGGTGTAATAATGAACACTTATAAAAAAGCATCCCAACAGTTGATGGGAGAACGACGCGGCGACGTTTTTGTTGAGTGGTGTAAATCGGACTTGTAACATTGGGGAGAGGAACATTCAAAGAGTGCGTGCCGTTCACGTGATCATTCTATCTTTTCAGCGGCTACACTATAAAAGCGCTTCAACCGGAAGGTCAAGTGATCACATATCTTTATAATGGGAAAATGACAAACTACCTAACCCACAAAAAACGAGCACTGAATAAAACCTCAAAAACAACATTATTGAGTTTGAAATTTACATTTCGATTTTACATTTATTAGAAGCTTTGCTAATTGCTTCTTGTAATTGTCCCCGTATTCTTTTGAGGTCTTTTAGTTCGTATATATTTTGTTCCAAAAAGACTTTAACTTGTTTTGTCTTGGATGGATTCTTCTAAAAATGTATTTGAATCTGAAAGATGCTCATTATTGGGTATCATATTTTTAGGTGAGCGCAGGAAAGAGGATATTTGATTGTATGCTGTGAAAACTGTCTTGATGTGTTTTGTCAGAATTCAGCTCACTTTATCAGTGACTCCATGAATGAAAGGAAGTAAAGCTCTTGGGCGTTCGAGCAGGTCTCTTCGTTTTGAAGAAGAGCGGATGTGTGCTTTTTCAGCTCACTGGTTCTATTGTGGTCATCTGTGAGTTTGACGGATCTATTGATAAGAGTGTTCAGTACAGAGCTCACCTGGGCTGGATGATGGTGGGAGTTGGCATTGAAAACCGACGCAATTGATTTTTATATGAATATTATTCATTAACAGCACGTGATAAACTCGTAAGTTATAATTTTCATCCTATTCCGAAATTTCAAAATAACATAGTAGCACCTCTTTTACTAACACTTCAATTAGATTCCACCACTTTGACATTGATTGAAACTTTTATCCAGAGGGCGTATCGCTTCTCTTGAAATACCAATACCATAGAATAATCAAACTTCTATACAGAAGCGAATCGGTAACCTTACACAATTGTCCCAAAAATATTTGACCTTGATCGAACTTTGGCACTATCGACACTGAGAAATCTGACAATATATACCAACAATAGGAAACTACAGTGAGAAAATTCAAGTGAAATGCGTCAAATTATCACCTGTCTTCATCTGACTCACTGAAGCAAAAGCAATAAAATATTTTAGTACGCTCTCATTGGCGCACTTTGGGAAGGCGTGGCTTTTAACGTATACGTCAATGGATTCACATCTGTATATTAGTTTAATTATTCTGTGCCAATACCAAAAACTATTGTGCCACACTCCTGTAGCGATTGCTGGCCTCAACTATACAATAAAATTGGGTATTAAAGAAAACTGTGAAAACTAAAAATGCAGAATACTGTAGTATCGACGAATTGGGGACGATTTTCCATACTTGGATCATTTGAATTTAAAAACTGATGAAAATTTATCTTGCCGCAAGAAAAACAAGCATAAAACAGTTTTCTGTGGACCTTTACACGACCTAAGATGAAGTTCATGAAAATATATCATTTTCTGTAATGAACTCGAGAGTATTGAGCAGTAGAAATGTCTTATGTTAGTCCTTTTTCAGTATGTGGAACCATTCAAGATATTGGCAACAGAAGTGAACTTCATGAATCTGGTAACGCCATCTTTCCTTCGCGGTCTATGGCAGCTGGTTCTTAATAGGTTCTGTTAATAAATTCGTAACATCGTTTCTGATAATTTCAAATACTGTTACGCAATTTCTCGATTTGCGCTAGCTCGAATCCAACTCATCATAAAAGTAACTACAGACAAAAATTTGAAGTCAGCAACAGAAACGTAAAATAGAGAAAAGAAATAAAAAACAAGAGAAACGAGAAATGGAACAATACAAAACTAAAATGTGAGTTTGAAATTTTGTTCGAGAGATATATTATAGTTTGTTGATTTGATTTACTCGATCCAAGTATGAAAATTATCTTGTTATTCTTGGAAAAAATGATGACATTGTTGGGAAATAGTCTCTTTACAGCATCGTAAAAGTCGTAGCTCAATTCTCAGTCAGGAGAAAATTAGAGTATTTAGCGCTTTTAATTAGTAGTTATTAGTAAATTTTGGGTTTGAAGGGGGGCTGTTACACTTCTTAAATTTATTTCTGTATTCTGTGGTTTGAATCGTTCACTCACCTTGTCACCGCTATTCGACGCCAAAAATTTCGGATTGACAATGAATGGCACACCATCTAATCCGTTCTGGTATGTTATTACTAATGTCTGCGTCGAGTTTTGGTGAGGCACGGAACCGGGAGGTTTAGGAGCAGGACGAATAGGCCCGCCAGGACCAACGGGAGTCGACGGGTACCCCCCGGGTCTCAGAATTTCATAATCGTGATCATTATCGGAGAGAGACGGATACATTGGGTTTACTCCGCCCGGAGACATCGTGTTGGGCTTTGGTGGTCTTTGCGGCGGCGTCGGGTTCGAATTTGGGTCTGCTTGAGAATCTTGAACGTTGCCCATTTTGTAACAGATTGTAACTCCGTTGAGTTCTCTACAAGAAAATTTAGTTATTAACTTCTGTTGCTAGCTCAGGAAGTTCATAAATCTGATATTGGTAATTTCCTGGACATACAACTTTTTTGTATGACGTTAAGACTGCTATTTAAAGCAGCACAGAAAATTCAAAATATATTTTCATCAAAGATCTAGCGTTCTACCATACCTCTTGTAGCAATAGGTTGAGAGATAACACATCTAGAATTGACAAAAAAACTACAATTTTCTGTACAATTCTCACTAACATATTTACTCAGAATCGTACAGGAAACCACAGTATTTTTTGTTATATATGCATTTTGATAAAATATCGGCCGATTCAATTCGATATGTAATTTTGAGTCTGCTTGAGAATCTTGGAAGTTGACAATTCTCTTATCCTCTAACAGATTGTACTCTGTTGATTTCTCCAGAAGCAAATTAAATGGCTACATTTTTGGTGCTGATTCACCTATGACTATCAATGAGATCTCGTGGACTTGAGAACTGAAAGGTTATTTCAAACTCACTGAGATGAAATTCTATCTTTTCAAAACTGTTATTTGTGTATAGTGATTTGTTTCATTTAAATTTTCCAAGAAAACATCAGAATTTGCTTCTGGGTATCCACATACTGATACAATAACGTTCATTATAATTTATGTAACATTAATTTAAGTGATCTCAACATAGCCTACTAACGAAATGATTGAGGCTTTCGCGGCCGAGGTTTTCAGTAATACTACTTTTCTTCGGGTCTGAAGGCCGTCGTTCTTTGGAATTTGTTCCTAACGTTTCGCTAGCTCGAGTGGCTAGCTTCTTCAGAGGCTTACATCTCTCATCTATTATTCCGATGACTACTACTACTAGTCATTGGAATAATAGATGAGAGATGAGTAAGCCTCTGAAGAAGCTAGCCACTCGCGCTAGCGAAACGTTAGGAAGAAATTCCAAAGAACGGCGGCCTTCAAACCCGAAGAAAAGTAGTATTACTGAAAACCTCGGCCGCGAAAGCCTCAATCATTTTGTCAAAAGCCTCTACGGGGAGTAAATCTGGAAAGTAGTCATCGGAATAATAGATGAGAGATGAGTAAGCCTCTGAAGAAGCTAGCCACTAGCGCTAGCGAAACGTTTTGAAGAAATTCCGAAGAACGACGGCCTTCATACCCGAAAAAAAGTAGTATTACTGCTAGCCTACTAAACTAGCCCATGGTGTGAAAAATGGCCGCATCTAGGACGTTATACATGCTCTGCCTGGGTAACTGCCAAAATTTGTGCAGCAGAGTTTTACCCGTTGTGTAACGTCCTAGATACGGTCATTATTCTTCACTAATACGTTGAGACAACTCATAAATGACACTTGCTTTTGTATTGTAGTAAAACACTGAATATCAGTTAACTACTTTAGTGATCCAATATTTTTTTTAAGAAAGGTTGGTTGGGTAACAGGATAAAATTCTTCTGGAAACAATTGTTTTATTGCCGACGTTTCGAATCCAATAAGTTCTTCTTCAGGGTTCTGTAACAATGAATTTCCATCAACATACCTCCCAAAATACTTATATGACTATTATCGTTTCAACTTCACGAGAAATAATGAATTCTATGTTAAATTACTAAACGAGTTTTAATTTTAACATGAAGAAATTCTTTTTCGGCGAGTAATTTAATCAAGGATAAATTATTTCTTGTGAAATTGAAAAGATAATAATTATATAGGTTTTGTGGTGTGGTTTTCTTGGACAGAATCAAATATTAGATGAGGATCAAAATTGTGTTATTTATTTCCTTTGAGGTATGAAGCTTAGCTACACCATGGTAAATTCACTTTTACATATCACACCACACTTCTATTTCTCGATGTTTCCTTCCACAAAATAGCATCCGGTTTCAGTCATTATAGGAAGGAAATGTAATTTACTAATGAAATGAAAAAAATTAATATAGAAATGAATTCATGGTTTTGGAAATTTCACAAAAAATTGTCAGCACATATTTTTACAGCATTACTATATTGAGACATGCAAGGGTTGCATATTCACATCTACCTGCAAATTTTTAAGAGATATTTGAAGTAAAAGTATGGCTTCAATTCCTCCTAAATGGGAAGAATATTCTTTTCTACATTTTAAAGTTCCCTAGACAGTGATGATGCTCTTTCGGATAGAAACGCTGAGAAGTGCATGCATTGTAATATGTGGTATTACTTTGCATATTGCATATGATGGTGATAGTTACTAATTTTTTTTAAATAATATAGGTCCGTATTCGAAAAGAAATATTAGGAATAAATTGCAATGAACAAAATGTCGCACTGAAAATCCATTCTTCTGACTCATTTTCATATTATTTGACATGGAGGTGTCAGAGCGAATAAAAAACTAAAACCAGGAATTTTAGTTTTTCACGAATATCCCAAAAAAGGATAGTGATATTGGCTACCTGAAGAATTCCTCAAATATGCAACTTGTGTCTAATTTCCTCACCTTGGTGGGTCTTACAGTTTCAGAGCGATATCAATAGTGGGATCAGCCAAAACAGTTTACTGTACGAATCTGAAGTATCACTGAATACTAATACCACAGAATGTGTAGTGGGTACAAATCGAGGTACAAATGCAAAGGAGAAAGAATATTAAATTCAAATACATGAGTATAACGGTTCAAGTCCTAAGTTCACCTTCAGAGCAGATCAATGAAATGTTAAAAAATAAAGGAGAGCAAACAAAATAAAATAGGAAACAAAATAAACCAAAACAAGGAAGTAAAACATAGATCTTTATGAAAGCGTTCATAAAGAAATGATATAAAATAAGAATAACAACAAAAGATGCCATCTTTCACTATTTTGTTTGGAAACTGAAAATGCGCATGACCGAAATTTTTCTGTTCTTAACGTTTCATGTTTCAAATTATTCTAACTTCTAACCTTACAATAACAACTCAAAAATATCATTTACTGATAATCTCTACTGCTATATGCAATGGAATCAAAATATCAACAATTAGGAGCTTGATTTGAAATTTCAATAATTTTGCTCATGTTATAATGTATGACGTCATCAGTATTTTATTCAAAATCAGGCAGTTAGAGATGGAAACTTGTTAAGGGAGTGCATTAAGTGTAACTGAAATGAGTCTTGTACTCTATGATCTCAAGTGGATATTAATTTCAGAGTTACAATTTGATAATACCCCACAATGTATTGTTCTCAAAGGCTTTTACCTTAAGATCAGTAAAAATGAAAAAATTAAACTGTTATGTTTTTTCAATCATATATCAGCTCATATAAAAAAAAGCTCTTTTGTGTTCTTTTTTGTGGAATTTCGGATTGTTGATATTTTATTTAAAAACAAACCACCCATGTGACAAGATATGGGAGAGGACTTCATTTTCCCAATTGATTTTCAATATTTTTTGTAGGGGGGAAATGTACCCTACATATTCTAGGTAGTATGCCTGTAGGTTGTCAAGGAGCTGTCATTAACATTCCTACTAATTTGATACTTGAAAACTCATATTAAGAAAGGTTTTATTATTATTTTCGTTTGTGCCAGTAAGATAATGGTGGACTTGGATCTGGAAAGTAATGAATTCGTATTGTCGGCGCTTCAGATATTTTGAAAAAAAAACATTGAGGAATAACATCCTTTCTTCAACAGATTTTGTTATTCTTACAAAGCCGAAATGCAACCTACATCAAGCAATGAAAATCTTATAAATAGTGTACGAAGTTTGGGGAGTGAGATTTCTGATCAGTCTAGTGAAAAAAATATGTCTTTTGAGATTTTGTTAGAGATATACTTCATGTTTTCCGAGGTTAAGATATTGCCAACAATGAATACTAGGTATTTTATTCCATATACTATTTCAACAATTTTACCATGAATATTACCATTGATAGAATTTATAACTTGTTTATAATTGTAAGGTGTTTTAATAATCTTCGATTTTAACGAGGTTCAGCTTATTAATTTATTGATATTAAGGAAGTGATAAACATTATTCCAAGAGTTCATGCAATTCAACCTCCATACACTACCATGACAAATACCAAAATGAACATTTTTTTTGTTTGATAACATTACCAATTTCGGTACATTGTAACCTATTTGATAGGTAATTCTTGAACCACCGTATCATCTTGCCAGCTGAGCCATAATATCCCAATAATATGGAATAATAAGTTGTGTATTGTTCTGTTTCAGAAAAATGCAGTGCTCTGAAACTGTTCTGGTATTCCATCAAAATTTTATCTATTTCAACATAAGCATATAATTGCTTATAAACTGCACACTTATAATTCCAATATTTTTTTAAGGTGACAGAGTGTTTATGGGGTGAAGTTCGTGCCCTCATTAACATCGAGAAGGGATGCATTAACAAGAAGTATGAGTATGATACGCCCAGTTACCTTAAATCTGTTTGATGACTTTATCGTTGATATCATCAGAATTGCATGTTTTCCAGATTATATTAATCATAGACTTAACTTCGTTAAATGGCCGCATCCGACAACTGGAATGCAATAACAGAAAAATCTTGGTCAGATCAATGGTCGGAAAGGGGAATAGTGCCTTTGATCTCTACAATACTATCTAAGAAAATACAGTTGAACATTTCAGCTTTATCTTCACGCGATATTGGTTTGTAAGGTTTTTACTGCTTTCCATATCTTTTCAGAATAACAAAAACAATTATTTACTTCATTTTTGAATTTTTTCAGCAGTTTTCTGTTAGAAATATGGATTTCTTCAAGACCATATTTTGCGAGTTTGTACCCAACAATCTAGCTGGCGCTTGTTGGAATAAAAGAATTTTCTAGCAGATTTGCATTTGCTTTTAATTGGAATTCCTAATGACTGATACCCTCAACTTTGTGTAGCTATGAGTTTTTTGGAAAAAAAGTAGTCGTGATGTCTTGATATATTTAACTTGTCAGTTTTTTTCAGAAGGTTACATTTGAGAATTCAGATTGTATATCTACTAAAACAAATTTGACTACTAGATATTTCCCCCAACTCACATTTTATTCATATTTATAAAAACCTATCAATAATCTGATAATACTCACCTACTCACTTTGACATCCAAAAAATATCAGATGAGATGAATTAATTATCTTACCCAGCAAAAGAAAATCCAACAGGGGCCTTTCTCAGTCTACTACAGATGATTATATCAGTAACAGCAGTTTTAATATCTTTTTTATTCGCTAATCTGTAACAAATTTGTTTTTTCTTCCAGGCTTTTTGTTCGCTATCGGCAGTTCTATTCAATAAACTGAAACCCTGTGGTGGATTGGCTTTATCTCCAAGGACTAATATTTCTTGCACTACAAAATTTGGTAGCCCTGAAAGAATTTGGATCATTTATTCGAAAGAATTTTTTTTTTCAACCAAAACCCTTGATGTTAATTTCGATTACATGAAAAAGCAATTGTATGTTTGCTATAATTTCGCGAGAAAGGGTTTTGAATTTTTATGTAATTATTCAGAAAAAAAAGCTTTGTCAACAGTAGTTCTGATATGATTAACAGTATATGACATAAACCTTTAAAAAATTTGACCTTCATGTTATATTTATCTTTTCACAAGGAAATAAAAACCAAAGTGTTTTATTGATTTTCGATTATTCTTTCACTTTGAATTGATGTCCAAAGTTACCAACATAGGATCTCTCTTGACCATATGGTTATGATTGTTCCTGCATAATGTATAAAACTTATTGATTTAGTTTACCAAAATTTTGTATTTGTGTATGTTTTAAGTGCAAATGGTGGAATAAAAGTATATATATATATATATATATATATATATATATATATATATATAGTGAAAGAGTTTAGTTAGTTAGAGTTAGTTTTTTATTTTATATATATATATACAAAGAGAAAGTGTTATTTGCTATGAAGCAAGATGAATCAGGAAACTGATAATCTATATCTATATATCTATATATATATATATATATATATATATATAAAAATAAGAAAAATATGGTGGGGTACAAATATACCCCAATAGAAGGTTTAATATCACTCAGTATAACGAAGTTTAAGAGGTTCTCACAATGCTAATCAATGGAGGCTTCATACAGAAAATGTTAGTAAAAGTATCATGTATGAACGCTTCCATTGATTGGCACTGTTAGAACTCTCTTGAAGTAAAAGATAAAGAAAGGTCTATGAACCATGCATAATGGTTAAAAATATAAAGGTGGATTCCACCAAGTTGAATCATCTCATAAATAACCTAACTGTTCTTAAGCGAAAGATAAAAGTTGGGAACTTTTCAAGTTGAGAACCTGTCTGAATGCCCTTATCGAATCCTGGAAATTAACTTTTATAAGTTAAAGGCAAATTCAAGCAAGGCAACTCAACTTATGAATAACTTATCAACTTAGAAACATTTCAAATGACATTCCACGTAACTAGCAAGAAAAAGTGTAATAGAAATTTGGTGACAATATATTTAACATAGAAACATTTCAAATGACATTCCTCATAACTAGCAAGAAAAAGTGTAATAGAAATTGTGTGACAATATATTTACCTTCACTTTTCGATAAACAAAGATATCTAGCTGAGCTACTCTTGAAAATTGAACTTTCTCTTAAATCAGCATCTGAATCTTGATCATAGGTTTTGCTGATTGGAAAGAATCCTCTAGGGCACTTCTCCAAATTCTCTACTATCTAAAAATCGAATTTCTGAAACCTCTTGAATATTATAGTAATCTGGAATGAAAACTCACTTGAATGGCTGTTATTGGTCTATCATCTGGCAATGAAGTCAAGATTTTATGCTGTACAGTCGATTTTAACATTGTAATCAGTCTTTAATCTCCTTAAAAGAAAACAATACCAGATAGTACTAATTATAGTAGTGAGGCTGCACTGAATTGTAATAAGTACCTGCCATTCTGGAGTCAGTCGTTTTGAATATACGTGCTATTAATAAATTATTAGTCACAATCTCTCAATTGAAAGGTAAATATCTAGAAATAATAAATTCTACAGACAGCATAGAAATCGAGATAGAAATGATATAAATATTACGATTCATCCAATTAATGACATAAAGAATACGATTCAAATGCGAATGAAGAATGAATTGAACATACGAATATAGTCGATTGGAACTTTAGACCTAGTCGCAGCCTAGTCGACGTACAGTCTGTGCAGGTGCAGATACAAAAAAACGTACGGAAGTGGAACTGAAATCTGAACAGTCTATGGTTGTATTCGGGTTCACAACAAAAACAGTTCAGGAACGGTTCGAAATAGTTGGACTGTTGAGGCGTGAAGGGTTTGTCGCGAATATATCTACATTAGTTGGGTGGGTGACTATTTTTGACTGTCCTAGAACAGTACTTATTGCGAACCCGAATACGGCTTAAGGGTATGGTCCGAAAGTAACTGAAATTTCTTTGTATTGGCATACTTGCCAAGTTGCCATGCTGAGCGCTAACTCATTCAGGCTATGTTCGAGATGAAGCCCGATCGAGCGAGCAGGGCATTTAGTGCGTTAGTTTTGATGCCACTGAAAACAATTAAACAGAACTCGCCCCAACTTTCAAAAGAAATGCGATGAGGATATTGAGAGGGCGCCAAGATCGTTTCGGGCGTCCACACGAACGCAGCAACGCAGCTACTAAAGACGAATGGGAAGAAGATATCTGCAGCTGCTGCTCTATTCGATGTTATTTGTCATTACTGTCGTCTGTCAGATTGTCACGGGCTACGGGCTGCATGAGGTCCACGGTCCACTCCAGGGCTGTTCCAGTCAGTACTTTAGTACTAGATTTAGTACTATTTGAAGGTATTCAATACCAAAGTACTTTTTGATGAAAACTAGTACTATTTCAGTTCTGAGATTGAGTTCAATGTTTCCGTCACAAAATCTCCAAATCGGTGTAGAGACTAAAGAAAGAGACAAATCAAGTCTACTAAATAGATATAGAAGAGGAAGAATATGGAGAAGAAGAGGGTCTAAGGTGTCAAAGTCACATGGTCTTGTTCTAACTATTCTGTTGTTCTGTGACTGCTTTGTCAAAAGTTAAAACTGTTGAAAGTTGTGGTTTGACTTGACAACTTCCAGATTCCTATCCCAAGAAATCTTGGAAATGTACTATTATTACAAATGAAGTTTTCACTTTATCATCTCAAATTTTGTATTTTGATCAACTTTTCTGTGAATTTGGTTTTCTCGTTCATTTTGTAATTACTCAAATATTATTTTTGGGAAATTTCAAATTGTAATGTTAAGTTTTCTATCTTGGTGATTTTTTTTGAATAAAAAACCACCTCTGCCTCTTTGCCAATACCCAGTACCTAACTGGATTAACGAAAATTTGAAGAAAAATAAAATCCAGTACTAAATTCTCAATTCTAGTACTTTTTCGAAATGAAATCCGATACTATTTTTTATCGGACAGGAACAGCACTGGTCCACTCCAACCTCCAACGAGTCCAACGTCTCCAACTCCTGCAGAGTCCTGCACTCTTAGCAGAATGTGGAGAAATAGCACTAGAGTATCGCAGAAAATGGCTTGCAGTAAAATTTCTTATGAAGATATTTCCAAATAAAACAAATCCTCTAAATTCAATTTTGTTACAACTCAAAAATGAAACTTCCAACAATACATATTGGAGAAATAAAAAACTACCCTACACTATAGATGCGTTAAACTGTTGTCTGGATTATACAACTAACATTTATAAGTATGACATTAATCCTGGATATGATATTGATATCTCACACCAAATACGACCTATTAAAACGCTCAATTTAAACATAACTAAAGATCAGGGGATTTGCAATCAGGCACTCCTTATCTCTATCAAAGAAAAGTACCCCAACCACACTATATTTTATACTGACGGTTCATTAGAGACAGCGAGCTGGAGTGCAGGATTTGGTGTTGCCTGTCCTGAACTCAATATCAATTTTGCAAGTAAACTTCCTAATTTTACACAAATATTCACAGCTGAGGTTGTGGCGATACATAAAGCACTAACCTTTTGCCTTGATAAAAATATTAAACAAGCAGTGATCTGTACAGACTCAAAAAGCGCCATACAGAAATTAAGCCAGAGCATTTACTTTTGTACTAACCATATAGTCGGTCGAACGAAACGTATGATCTTAGAAGCTCTGGATAACGATTTCAGCATCATACTAGCCTGGGTGCCAGGACATAGCGGAATAAGGAGGAACGAACTTGCTGACAAATTAGCAAATATAGGCAGAACTCTAAATATACCTTTCAGAATGCATTTGGATCAGGAGGACTTACTACCAATTCTTAAAGCACATATCCTAACTTGCTTTGAATCTCAGTGGAAACTAGATGTGGTCAACCGCAAGACTTTTTATGGTAAAATTCAAGACCATTTTCCTAGGGTCCCATGGTTTGCACGGTTCCCATTTACAGATCGAAGGCATATAACAACAATCATTAGACTGCGTACAGGACATAACCTTGCACCAAGTCATCTCTGCCGCATAGGGATGCGTGATGATCCATTATGCACATGTGGTGAGATCGGTAACGTCAAACACATTCTCTTTGAATGTCCTCTGAATTTCAGCCCGCATATAGATTTATATTCTGAACTTCTTACTGGTAGCAAAGTTGCAGGCCCTTTATCTATCGTATCCGTCTTTCGATCTCTAAATACCAAAACCATAAGTACGATAAATAGATTTTTGGCTCTCAATCATATTAAAATTTGACCAACACAATAATTTCTGTACCTAGATAAATTTGAGACTCATCTATACTATCACAGACCTACATTATTTATTCAACCACACGACTACTACTCTCCTTACTTTTAGCTACCTCTGGGATTCTCTATCTATCATCCGAGGCATCATTTCGGTTGTGTAAAGCTCCTCCGATGCCCTGGAGCGAGAAAAGTTATCATCCTTTCCTTTGATGTGTTTGTCCCATTTAACACCTAACCTCAACAAACGTCAAGAGTCGAAATGTCAATACCCAGGACCCAGGAGTACCTACGAGAACGACACACATGACCCCGTACCCATTATGACCATACGGACCGGACAACCTAGCAATACTGTGAAGTGTCAAGGATAGGGCAAGGATAGGGTACCAAAAAGTGCAGAAAGCCAGAATGGATCTGGAAGAGATCAGGACTCCGAGTCCGAAGGACATCACTTCCACCTCGAAGGATCTGGAAACAGATCGATCCTGAGTTAATGGCCTTAGTTGCCAAGCTCAATAGACCATATTAGTTAGGTTAGGATTTCAGTTTTGGCGCGAGGTCCAACTTCAAAAAAATTTACATGGGGACCTTATGGAGGTTTGAATTCAATGTGGAACTACACAATGTGGAAAGAAATGTTAGCTCTCAAACAGCTTGTGCCGGATACCCTCATCATTCCTTAATGTATCAATGTCAAAATATAATTGGAATTTTCTTTTATAAATGTTTTATATTGAAATGGAACTAGTGATGTTCAAGAAATTTTCTATTGTCGTAGATTAATTCAGGTGTACGTGACGTCACATCTGTCAACGAATTCCACTCCTATCCTACTCCTATTAATTTAAAATTTAATGGGAAGTTCCATATTTTACCTGAGATAATTATAAAAATGAATATAAATTCATAGTTAATTTATGGGAGCTTCATATTCCAAACCAAACCTCTTGTAATCTGAAGTTACAAAATGGCAAACATTACAAAACTATCTGCAATGAATGATTATTTTCGTGACGATTTGAAATGCATACCTACAGAGAGGTGAACAGAGTCTTTCATCGGGACGTTTGGAAATGTGCAATTTTGATGCAGGATTGACAATCATTAAGGGAAAGGTGAAAGCAAGCATGAGGGACAAGAGCTATGATATTGAGGTGAGTTTGTATACATAACTAATAATTTATACCAATGAAGACAATAAAATGTAAATCCATTTCAGTATTTGGTGTTCTGTTACAAAGCATATCATTGAGTGTGTTCAGATTGATTTTCATGAAAATTTTAGCTAGATCATATTGAAGTAGTTATACAGTTGCAAACAGTGAAAGTTTCAGATGATTTGTTCACGAAAAAATGATTACGACTACTTTCAACTGAATTGGACTCAGTTGAAACATGAACCATGTTCCTATATATATATTCTACTCACCATTTGAAACTGGGGTAAAGGTGTAGAATACGGTGTCCTCACCGATTTTGACGAAATTTTCAGGGAAGGTTAAAAACGCCATAAAATGATTATTGACATTGAAAATTTTCCGCGGAAACGATGGAAAAGTGTTTTTTTTTAATAAAATACACTTTCGAGGTTAGAAACACCTAGAATAAAATTGATGAATATAACATAATTTTGGGCGTTTACTTACGTGATTTGGCGATATGACTCATCTAAAAATACTACTGTACAGTTTTTCTGCAAAAATATATAGCTTTGGTGTCTCAGTATTGGATATTTTTCATTTTGAAAATTGCTAAAATATACGTAAATGAAGAATTTCCTTAGCTGACATTTCGCTGTCAAGTGTCAAAAATTGATGTTTAGAATATATGCAATGTTGTCACATTGCAAATTGATAACTTGGATTATAAGATATTTAAGAAATTGATATCGAATTCATTTTAGATTATTTGGTGGCCCTAAAAAGGGCCGATTTTGTTGGAAGTTGTCTCAAAGAGCATTTTGTCTTTTTCTGTTTACGAGCAGAAAACATATTATTACAATTCCATCTCCATCCATCCGATCTGAAAACAAAACTAGTTAATTCAGAAGATATATAATTTGGCTAACATTCGTTTCAACGGACCCCCGCTAGTGGGCGACCGAAAACGCTTCCGATGCCCGAGGTTACAATAGGTTACATTAGGTTAGTTAGGTTCGGTTACATTAGGTTAGTTAGGTTCGTTTACATTAGGTTAGTTAGGTTCGGTTACATTCGGTTAGTTAGGTTCGTTTACATTAGGTTAGGTTCGGTAATAAAATATATTTGAATGAAAAACCATTTTTTAAAGTAGGTACAAAATGAATTCGATATCAATTTTTTAAATATCTTATAATCCAAGTTATCAATTTGCAATGTGACAACATTGCATATATTCTAAACATCAATTTTTGACACTTGACAGCGAAATGTCAGCTAAGGAAATTCTTCATTTACGGATATTTTAGCAATTTTCAAAATGAAAAATATCCAATACTGAGACACCCAAGCTATATATTTTTGCAGAAAAACTGTACAGTAGTATTTTTAGATGAGTCATATCGCCAAATCACGTAAGTAAACGCCCAAAATTATGTTATATTCATCAATTTTATTCTAGGTGTTTCTAACCTCGAAAGTGTATTTTATTAAAAAAAAACACTTTTCCATCGTTTCCGCGGAAAATTTTCAATGTCAATAATCATTTTATGGCGTTTTTAACCTTCCCTGAAAATTTCGTCAAAATCGGTGAGGACACCGTATTCTACACCTTTTCCGAAACTGGTATTTATTGAATTGTTTTCATTTACAGGTATTATTGGGGTTTAATTATGAGATTGAAACCTGTACCTGCACCTGCCCCAGAGGACAATTTGTATGTCATCATATGGATTGTGTGCTATTACATGCATACTCCAATATTTCTAGAACTGGCTTGTATGCGGGTTCCTAGAGCAACAGAAGTTACAGAACCAAATGAAATTACAACGGAGAATTTATTTGATCCATTGGCAGGAGAAAGACCCAGCAACGAACAGCTTGATGAATTGAAAAATAATTCAAAGACAGTGAACAGCAGTTGTGGTTTATTGTGGCTTATGCAGGAGACCCAAATGTTGGAGCAGAAACATTAACTGTAGACATTGAGGAGCTTTTACAATCAGCAGAATATCAGAAAAGCCAAAATAAACTAGGCTTTTTTCAGAGCATGCTAGCCATGAAAGAGAATACAATTCTGGAAGTTGCTCAGAAAACAGAAGGACAGACTGACAACCAAGCATGGCTCATCAGCAGAAAACATAGATTGACTTCCTCTAATTTCGGTGAGATCCTGAAGGCGGTCCGTAGACAAAGATATGCTCCATCACTGTTCAAAAAACTAACAGGTAAAAGTAATTCTTTACAATGGTTAATAAAATTTTTGTTTCCAATTGCCCATTGTAGCCAGGGGATTTGCTTATTGACTTGTTTCCTTTTTGTGAATGAATCAAATGTCTAAGAGTGATAAACATATGTCTATCAATAATCAATAGAGTGTCTTTGTAATTCCTATTCTCTACATATATAGCACTTCAAACGAATAATTTGAATAGAAGTATTTTTGAATTTTTTGGTATATTTTCCATATATTGATTGCTTAAATTACATTTTTAATTTTCAGGAAGTTATGACTTGGAAAGGGTGAAACAAATTCAATGGGGACGCCAAAACGAAGCTAATGGAATTCAATCTTTTGAAAAACTAACAGGAGCAAAGGTTGTGCGAACAGGACTATGGCTACATCCCTGTGGATTTTTGGGGGCCTCTCCAGATGGACTGATTTTTTCGGATGGATTAATTGAAGTAAAGTGTCCATATACCTTAAGGAACTCCACCTTGGCAGATAATTTCAAGAAAAGTGACATTTTATTCAGTGAAAATGGCGAATATATTGTCAATAAGGATCATAATTATTATGATCAAATTCAGAGGCAGCTACACATTACTGGAAGAGACTATTGTTATCTAATTTTATGGACCACTGCTGATGTTGCCATCAAGAAAATTGAAAAGGATAAGAGTTGGGAAAAAAATATTATTATACTGAAAGAGTTTTATTTGAATGAATATCTCACGCATATAAGCTCATGATGTATTGTATTTTTCATTTTTAATATATGTAAATGAATTTTGGGATAGTTTACTGATATTGGTAAATGTGATAGTTCCTTATACTAAAATTGAAATATTCTCTACAGTCACATTTTATCACAATCATAATAATAATACAAGTACCTTATTGGTGAATACTAAAAGGCCATCTACTAAAAGTTTCAGCCAGCACAGTCATATTATCACAGAAAAAACATAAACTAGGACAACTCGTAAATATCAATATACCTTCAACACATTTGTTATTTATTCATCTACTTAATGCAGTATCTGCTTTTGTTAAGATTTTTTTGTATCTGATGAATGCTGAAACATGTAATGAATTGATTTGCTGAAAAAACCAATTTATCTTCAAACCATCCTTGAAATGGCAACTACAGATATGGCTTGTGTTAGTAGGTTTTCTATCAGTCCGACTGGAAAAAATCATGAGCAAATAGAGTCATTGGACAGGATACATCTATCAGTAATTGCATCCAAATTTTTAACACAAACCATGCTAAATTTTTTATCCATATTTTTGCTTCTTCGTTTGTTGGGAATGCAAACATTTTGCAATCACTTGGATGCCTGTGGTTACACCCAGGAGCAGAACATTGCACCATTTTCAGATTTACAAAATCGAATAATTTTGCCAACTTACTAGCTCTCCTGATATCAACACGCCAATTTTGAATATCCCGCTAACTTTGTTGCCCCACCAGTAATCTACCACTCATCAATCTAAGACATGCGTTCCATGAATTTTGCATTGCATTTTTATATTTAAAAATCCTGAGTAAATATAACATTTCTTTCCATTATTTTGAATCAGACAGATAGAGGAAACTCTATTCCACCTTTATCATCCAAAAGCAGTTCTAAGGAATGATATTGAATATTGATACCTGAAAAAAAGCGACAAAGTCGAAGAATTTTTAGTCCCATAAGATTTACATGGAAAATTAAATGACAGGTTTCCGTGATGGACCTGAGTTCGAATTTCGCGCTCGAAAAATCCTAACCTAACTAATATGGTCAACAAAAAAAAAGAAGAAGAAGTTACGGCAGTGGCGTACGTCATACAAAAACGTTTATCGGTTTATCGTTTTTATTCATATTCATTTATCAATAAAATTTACCATCAGCTTGTTAGCTACCAATGCCAGATATCAGTGAAATGGTGGTCCCATCTCAGTAGATATTACATAGTTTTGTTGAATTTTGAAACAATTGAAAATCTTTCAGTAACAATGGAAATGAAAACAGATACTGATACTCGATGCAATGATGCAAAATCAAGTACTTGTACAAGGTAATATCCTTGATGAAACATTGATTGAATGGTCTGTTCTAATGTTTTTCCTTTTATAGATTGGGATTATGTGAAGTTTGTGCTACCGAGATTGCTTTATATACTTGTCCTAGATGTGAGGTGAAAACATGTTCGTTGAAATGCAGCAAAATTCACAAATTAGAGTTGGAGTGTGATGGACAAAGGGATCGAACAAAATATGTTCCTCTAAATAAATTCACTAATTTGGATTTGTCAAGTGATTACAGGCTGCTGGAGGAAATAACAAGGTCATTGGAGACTTCGAAAAAAAACTTTGGAAAGAACAATTGTAAATATCTACCAAACGTAAGTTTTCACACTATTTCACCGGGCCTGGAAAAAGTGACCTGACTTACTATCATCGTTAGCAGTAAGCCAGCGCCGGTGATGGGTTTCCACTTTTTGCAGAAAGATCACGAACATATTCAGTATCATGTTAGCGGGAAGCTTAAGAGTTTTTCCAGGTGCGCATTTTACTGTTATCTCATGGCAAAAAATGTTTCAAATCTTCAAACATATGTGTGCGTTAATTTTGTATACAAAAGTGGTATACCTTTTTTCAATTGGTTTGTTATTCCCTTTTATTTTCAGTCATTATTCAAACTCAGAAATGCAGCCAGAGCAAGAAGAATTAATCTGAAGTTTTTGCCCTTTAAATTCGCCAGACGAAAAAATAATACAACTTTTTTCCATAAAAATAATTTGATTTTCTGGCACATTGAATGGATATTCATTGAAGCAGAGAATCTTAAAATAATAGATGCAGAGGTATGTGAAACTGAAAAGCTTAGCTCAATATTGAGTAAACATTTGACGTCAACAAATGAAACCTTTGCTGAAAAATTGCAATATTATCGAGCTGCTGGGACCCCAGGAATACAATTGTTTCTGAAGGCAGAGCAAAAAGATGGAAACAAGTTCTATGAGCTTGATGTGACAGCACCATTGAGAGAAAACTTGGAGAAAAAAGTGATCATTGAACATCCTATAATTCATGTCGTGTTGAAGGATCATAAATTTGGCTACCATATTATAGATTCAGGTTAGTATCTGCGAATATTAAATTATCTTTCATGTAATATATCTCAGAAATAGGTGGTATTGTCAGATTCAATTCAATTCATTGAATCCTCCTTCTAGGTAGGATGGGCATAAGTAACCTGGTCATGTACCTCTGTATATACCATTGTTATTATCATAACACAATATCCAACACATTTTGCTTCCTGAGTTGTGGAAACTAAAGTTCAAACAAGGTGGATTCAACCAAGCCAACTCAACTTATGAATAACTTATCAACTTGGAACATTAGAAACTTGAAAATTCCCATGTTTTATCTTTTGCTTACAAAGATTTAAGTTATTCATAAGTTGAGTTGGCTTGCTTGAATACGCCTTTAGACACAGAAAAAAAATGTCAAACTTTTATTACAGAAACAAATGATGATCCAACCTTCAGGGCAAAACAGTTTTTCGCCTTGCAGTAATATCCGAGAAAAATATTACCCCACAATTCATAAATTATCTATCGTGAAACGTATTTGCCATGCAATGTGTTTTATGCTGTTTATTTATCTCAAGTCAACCTATCCGAACCGGACCTTACTCAACTTAAATCAAGTATCTTCAAAATTTCACACTGAAACTTTTCTTCGTTGATATTAATTTTCGCAAAAAAATATTAGTGGTATGCAGCATTTGAATACATGCTAAATTTTTCGATATTAGGTAACCCAGAAAATTGTCAAATCAAAATATGGCCGCTGTTGTGACAACATTTTCGTTTAATTATTTCCTATGCGTATTTGAGTGTTTAAGTTAATTTTGGATTATTGTGCAGTTAAAACAATCGACAGTCTTAACTCTTGAGAGTTGAAAGTTAGTCAACTTTTCTTACGAATTCCGACTTACAATACCTGCATGAATGCTCTCGTTGGAAGTCATTGACTCAACTCCTTACGAATACCGACTTCCGAATTACGATTGCTGTATGAATCCACCATTAGTTTTTATAAAAACAATAAGAACTTCAGGAGATTCAAAAAATGTATGTGACTCCAAACTTTCATAAGCCTTCATCTGCATTTGGTAGTTGTTACTAAAAAAACAAATACAAAACAATATCTATATTTGTATCAGGAAGGACATCCAATTGTATGATTCAGATAAGAAATAGTCAAGAATCTGCATAGTTTAATCACTCTCCATCTGAATATTACTTCTCAACCTCACTAAAACCCCGAAAATAGTCAGAAATTCAATATTTACTACCAAAGGACTAGCAACACAATGAAACTCGAAGGCTAGTTGTGTGCCAACAACCGACATTTCATGTCACGTGATATGGATTGCCTAATAAAGAACATCCAAGCTTATAAGATTTGATTAATCTACGAGATGCGAAAATTTTCCAAACATCACTTTGATTTGAAGAATATCTAGGCAAATGAGGGAAAGAGGGGTGTGGTGAATAAACCAACGATGGTTTCTTGTTGGGAATTATTTTTAAATTCTTCAGATGAGTGAATGTAGTTCTCTTGCTAAAAAAGTCTCAACCTTACGAGCGAGGATGTCTTTCTTTCATGTGAAATGATTTGACATCCGTGCTTGAGTTAACAAACCTTATGGAAATGTTATTTGAAGGGATAGATAGATAGCATTAGTGATGTTGTTTCCAAATCATGTCTTTCCATACATTTTTCTTACGGCGGGCCTTGCTTGAATCGCACCTTTTCTTACATACATACAAAATGCTAAAAGATGGAAGAAGTGGAATTTTTCATCAATGTCGTAGATTATTTCGATGATTAATTTGAAGCTTAAACTTTCATTTCCTGTTTAAACTTCAATTGCCAACATCATTCGGGAGCTTCATTGGCTTTCTGTCAATAACTCAGTCAAACTTGCAAGCAGAAATCTGCAGGTACTTTACCCTTCAGTGAGGGAAAGTTTGTCGTACATTGTCAAGTTAATGGAAATATCGACATAATAGTGCAGATGGCCTCACAAAAACCCTTCAAATGCTTTTTACACAAGCGTTGACTAACCATCCTATTTCTCTTTAAACGATACTGCTACAATGCAAATTTCAAAAGACTGTGAGTAGATATATCTTTATTACTGAGGTGGTTCTAGTGAGTCCATATCAATGATGGAACTCCCAGTTAGAATTGTATGTCTGCCAATTGATTCTCATTCAATAAATCATAGTAGATTATACGGGTCAATAATGATAGCTATTATTCTCAAGGAATTTTTACGAATCAATCCGCGTCAGCGGCGAGATGGTAATATTCCGAGAGAATAATAGTCATTGTTGCGAGTAGTATACTCTACTTTATTACGACTAATTTATTTATTATAAACAAATTATTCTTCAATCTTGATTGAATCTATTGTTTCACTCACTTGTGACAGGCAGTGCTAGTATCGGGAAGGGATTCTGATTGGAGCACAATTATTTTTTCTGAGTTAACTACAGTATTTATCATTTGTGTCACTATTCTTGACAAATGTAAGTGTAAAATGTAAGATCTTTATTGCATAATAGATATGCTTATTGACTATAAGTTTTATGTTTTTTAGGGCCAATTGCAACGCTTTGTTTTAACTGTTGGTTTATCTGAGCTAGGTTTTGTTGCTATGGATTTGCCAATCAGATCCATTGTTAATTGTTATTTGCCGATTAAGGACGGGTACTTTACGACCTGATTAACTGTCCGTTAAAATAATGGGTGCATATTAGGCTGTGCTTTCACTCTAGCAAATGACAGGATGTGGTGTCCATTCTCAGCACCGATTATTTCAACTTGTTCATTATGAAATATAATTTTATTTTTGAAACTGTATTGTTGCCTAATTCTCACAGCCCTTCATATATTTACATCAGAGTGGAATTGATTGATTAAATGAATTGCTATGTTGAAATGCGTTGTGTTTGCTACTAGTCATCACAAGTCTTACTTTGAATTAAAAAATATAATCAATGCATTGTCAATTACTGTCCGAAATGATAAGTCTTGAAATTATACTCCCTTTTCAGTGGGAACAAGCAAAGAAAGGCAAATAATATCTCAACGAATATATTGAAAATTAGTTCTGGCTATTTTTCAAAGATAGTCTTCGCTGTTCTTCCTGAAACAATTTAAAAGTTTATATCTTTAACATACAGTGACCAGTATTTAAAAAAATCAAGTTGTTATATTTCCTGTGAACAGTAATTCCAAAACTAAGCGAAAATCACTCCAGTATTTACTTCACTTCTGAATAACATTTGCATTTATCTAATAATCTACAAACTTAAGTATTTATTTACTATCTTGTTTGGTTTGGAAATCAAAATTCTCATTTTGCCCTTCAGCATAAGGAACCCCATTTTTGAATGTTTCAACAAAATATTCATTTTCCTCAGCTTTGATTACTATATCAGGTTCTTGACTTGATGGAGAAGCTCTTGGGGGTTTTCTTTCTGCCATTGGATTTCGTATACTCGAATGATCGCTCAAATCAATAGGTTTCGAAAACATCTGACACTGATCATCTGGAGGAGCAGTGGTATCTTCTTCATTTATAGGCTGAATTACTTTATTTTTATTTTCGTCAGGTAAGCAAGTTTTTACATCTTCATTGGCGGCATTTTCATAACTTTGTTCCTCTACTTTGAACTTGGGTTTTGGTTCATCTGAAAAAATTGCCACAATTTGAGCAATATCTCTTTCGGAGGCTGCTTGTTTTTCTAATGCGAGTTGATGATCTCTTTCAGCCTTTAATCGTTCCCTTTCTTCTTTTCTGCCGGCTTCTATAATTTTCAAGGCTTTATATCTTGTGGCTCCATATAATATTCCAGCAATAAGGAAAGTGTACCTGAAGAATCGAATTAATGGTGAAACTTTTGAGGGTCCTGGTAGAGTCATCTCGGTTGTGTGAGTTATCTGGTTGCTTTTATGACATACTGATTTTTTGAAATTTTATTTGTCAATTTGAAATGTCGAGTGACATTTCTTTGAACATTCAGTTATTGAGTGCTATGATTATTTCCTCGGTGACTTGATTCGTGTGTGAATACCTACAGTTTGTTTCATACTCAGTATAGTTTATAGTCCAGTCAAATTTTCCTTCAAGTAAACATTTGTTGAAAAAGATAATTTTTCAATTGATATCCAATTGTCCATTGTTGATTACCTTGAAAAAGAAAGTGACTCTAATTGGTTGATACAGAAATGAACTTTGTCACTCACCCTTTCACTTGAATTAAAAAAAAGAATGCAAGGTCAAATCTTGAAATGTTTATATTTCATTTATCTAGATTATTTATCTTTGATGATTTTGTAAAACTGCCGATGATATATTTATATTGTTGTATCTTTCAGATGATGAAGACATGGAAACTGATGGCCAAGTAAAGACTGGAAGAGAAGTTTTGGATACCATTTTGACTAAAGCAAAGTCACACAAAAGTTCGAACAAATCGTCGAAAAATTTACTCTTCACTTCAGAATGTTCAGATGAAGATATCGCTTCAGAATAAAGAACTGTTTTAAAAAAATTTAGATTTTGTTGGCTAAAATTCTTTTGAGAGTTCTAAGCCGCGTAAAGACGTTGGCTGCCACCCTGCAACCCTTGCAATGGTCGGTGGTGGCCAAACGATCTACGGCGCTGTAATATATTCAATTCGGCTTTCTTACTGCTGGTAAAGTCAGCTGTTGGGCATAATTTTTCTGATTGGCTCAGTACCATTGGCTGTTGGTGCTTGCTTAGATACCAATTCTGGTAGGTGCGATGTCTTGATTGAATACACCAATTGAACTGGAGAACTGAGGGTTTTTCTGAGGTTCCTCACAGCTAGCTAATGCGCTACCGTAAGAATCAGTAAGACACCTCAGAGCGCTTGGGCACCCAATACAATTAGCCGGCCTTTTATCGCACAAGGCTCTGCCTTCTAGTGCACTCAAAGGTGTTTGAAAAAGGGAAAGATGAATATATAAAAATGTCTGTCGTCGCCTTATAGATAAAAACATTTTCATCTAATACATATTGAACCAAGTAAAAACGGAGCCAAATTCATGAAAAGCGTTGAAAACTCTTTACAAGTGAATAAACCTTATTTGAATTCTTTAATTCAGAGATTGCTTGATGATCTCAGTCCCTGGTAAAATGAAAATATTCTGAATTATCATTTTACTTTATTTGTCGGATACTTACCTAGGTTCAATTTGTTCTGCTGGAGATAACTTCTCAATGAAAAATAAGATTTCAATGTCGCCTTGAAAATATTTACGAGCTTGAGAAGTAATTATTAAATATGTACCGATAACAAATAATGTTATAGTGGAATTTGTTCTTTTGTTGTTTGTAGCCGTTTGATTTCCATTATCAAAGCAGCCTTTGTTCAAATAGATGATTCTTCAGTTTTTTCTAGAGAGTTACATTAGCTTCAGATGCTATGACAGTCATAGATACTTTTTTGAATTTGGTGTAGGGGATTATGAGCTGACAAGCCTGACATGTGCTGTATGACTTACTACCAACAGTATATTTGTTGATTCAACTAGCCGTTTTTACTATCTATATCGTTGTTGCTGCCAGTTTTTATTTTTCTCTTGAATGGAGGCCTACTCGATTCCGCCGATTTTGCGCTGCATATATATATATATATATATATATATATATATATATAATGTGAGAAGGTTAGACGACTGTCTAAGTTAAAGAAAAATCCCTTTGATATTCGGGTGTGCAGTCAACAAGGAATTGGAACAAAGTGAACTCTTTATTCTGTTTAAGCTTTCGAGTCTTTATTGGCTCTTCAACAGGAACTCTACAATGAATTGGGAAAAAATTGTAAGAATAGAAAATTTCTCTAACATGTGCTTACTAACGATTATGAGGTTAATAATCCCTTTTTTAATACAAACATGAAGGACAACATATCACAATACATCGACGTAATGCTACAAATATAATATGAAACTTTAATTGAAAAATGTGAGAAATCAAACAAGTAAAAGAATGAAATTATGGGAGAAGTTGTTAGGAGGTCCATTAGGAGAAACAACTTCTCCCATAATTTCATTCTTTTACTTGTTTGATTTCTCACATTTTTTAATTGAAGTTTTATATTATATTTGTAGCATTACGTCGATGTGTTGTGATATGTTGTCCTTCATGTTTGTATTAAAAAAGGATTATTAACCTCATATTCGTAAGTAAGCACATGTTAAAGAAATTTTCTATTCTTACAATTTTTTCCCAATTCATTGTAGAGTTCCTGATGAAGAGCCAATAAAGACTCGAAAGCTTGAACAGAATAAAGAGTTCACTTTGTTTCAATTCCTTGTTCACTGCACACCCGAATATTAAAGGGATTTTTCTATATATATATAAATAAACTACCCCTTATAAGTCAAGTTTTGTTTTACATAGATACACCGACATATATCCCGAGCCTGTATGGAGGGTAGAATGCGCAGGAAAGTTCTAAAGATCTTTTCAAATTTTATTCCTATGAATTTTATTGAACAAATATAGAAATTGTACATTAACAGTTGTATAAATCATTATGTTACTCTGTATAACATATTCAATACCGCTTATTTCATGAATAAATCATTTTGAAGCATTCAATAAAAATTTTGAGTTGACATGGTCCATTATTTTTTATATAATTTCCTCGTGCGGTATGCCCATTATATCCTTTCGTAGAAACTACTATTTGTCTGAAGGTATAACTTTTATATAAATTTGCACTTCAAAACATTCTGTGACAAAAACACTATTTTCAATTGGTGTAGTGTATCAAAAGGTACATCCTATAAGTGGGATATTTTGCATATTTATATCTGAAGAAATTGAAGGAATGAAAAATATAAATAAATGTATTTTATTACAAATAGTTTAAAACACCTATAAATTGGATAACCATATTCATAAACCTGATAGTGTGAACAGAATATACTAGCTGTATATGCATGGAGGCAATTACAACATAAGTGAAAATGAAACTTGTCTAAAAAACCAATTGTATCAGAGATCAGTATCACTACTTTTATTCGGGTTTGAAGGCCGTCGTTTTTTGAAATTCCAAAAAACGACGGCCTTCAAACCCGAATAAAAGTAGTGATACTGAAAACCTCGGCCGCGAAAGCCTCAACTATTCTGTATCAGAGATGTGTCAATGTATTTTTCTGATATAGATTGAGGGTATTTGTAAAAAAAATATCTTCATTATTGACAAATACTTGAACCATCCTGTTTTTCTATCAAGGTGTAAAGAAAACTACATACATAGAATAAATTACTGATACTTTTCATGTAATATTTCGAAATTAATGATTTGGTCAGATTTATTTCATTGGTTTGTCAATTTTATTTGCACCTGAAGAATTTCAGCCAACAATATAAATATATTGAATATAGATACAGCTTCAACATATTTTATTTTTCTTGTGCAAATTGTCTCTAGTGAAATATCAGAAAAAAATCTTCACACAGCTCTGATAGTTACACTAAATAGCTGTTCTCTTATTACAGTTCCAAGAAAATATTGATGCTTATACATATCTACAAACTTTTTACACATTTCCTTATATTCTGCTAATTTATTGTTCACACATTTTTCCCTACAGCTCTCACACTGTGAAATTAAAAACAACCAAAAAACGTGTTTGCTGTTGTTCCATATTTTTTGGATTTTCATTAGGAAATTGTGTCAGGAAATCTTACAATACCCAGAAATATAAAATAAATACAAGAAAAGCTATTCCTCCTACTGCTGCCTTCACATACATTGATTTTGTATTCAGATAAGTGGCATCCTTTTTATATTTTTCAGTTAACATGGACAAATTTTGGGTTTTGGTATCCAATTCTGAAAAAAAATTAAATGCAGTCATTTCATTTTAATTCACAATAGAGAAAATGTGGGGGTAATTTTACATTTTTTTTTAAGATTTTGTCATTGTTCAGAAATAACTGAATACCCTTGTCAGAGCATGTTTCTTGTCCAATTTGTAATAAAAGAAAAAAAAATTTACGAATGTGTATCAGTTTTAGTAAATATCTGAATTCATGTCATTTTGGTTGAGTATTAAAATAGGAATCATAATATATAGAAATATACAAGTAAAGATGGTGATACTTCCAAATATAGGATATAGGTAAAACTTGTTTTATAGCGATAAAAACGAAATTTGTGATCTTCCATTCTTTGATCCTCAAAATAATTATTGCTTTGAAATAAATCCTGACCTTTAAAGAAATTTAAATTTGTCTACCATGCAAAAGGTTATTATTGCATCATATATTTGCTGGTATTTTCAAATGATGGATGTATTTTCCTTACCAGATAAAACAGTTCCTCTTTGCAGTACATCATCAATATTTTGAACCATAATCCTCTGAACATCATGTAGCTGATTATTAATAGTGTTTAGGTTTCTTCTAGACCTGGAATCGGTGAATGTTTTCTTTGCTTTCTGTATGTATGTGTCAAATTCTATAAATGTGTATGGTCTCGTCACTGTATTTACTCTTTTACCATATTGTGAATGAAATTCTTGTGCAATATCTTCAAGATAGGAATATGCCAATCGTTTTGAGTAGTTTTTCTCACAAAGCACTAAGTAACATACTTCATATTCTATTAAATAACTGAAAAATAAATGTGTTGTTATAAATCTCAAATATATCCTGTATTCCTACTGGAATAAATATGGGCCAGTTTCAATGGTGCATCTAGGAGGAGATTGCGGTCCAAGTTTTCGGAATAACATTTTTGCCTGGTTTTGATAGTCCAGTATACTTCTTCCTGACTTGAAAATACATATATTGAATGGTTGAAAATATACGGAAAATTGAATATATACCTGTTCGTCTTCCTGCATTGTAGCTGCTAAAGGAAGGCCATCTGCCACACGGGCAATCATTGTCATCAGAACCATAATTGTACTTCTGTTTTAATAATATTTCCTAATTACAATCTGCTGTTAAATGATTGAAAAGTCCTCTATTTACACGTCATTTCAAAACACGTCAGTTTCAGTTGTCAAATTTGAAATGAAGCATTCGACAACCAGTGTTGGCAACCTTCGAGAGAGAAAATAAGGTTCACAGCATATCAAAATAAGGTATCCTAAAGAAAAAAAAGGTACGCTCTTGTTTCTTCATCTGCGCATGCGCAGTATTGAAATAAGTAGGTAACATCTTGAATGAATATTCAATATAATATATCAGTACATTGTTAGATATCACTAAATTCATATTATCACAAAATGAAAACAGCCTTCTAATACAAAATAAAGAAACTGTCGGAAAAAAACAAAGTATATACTCTATATGAAACAAAAAATCGGTCTCAGAATATGAAAACAAATCAGACTAGAAACATAAAATGAATTCAGTCTCAAAACAGAAAACTGTCAAATTTTGCGCAGCGGCTTTAAGGTGATGGACACAGGAATAGGGAATCAAAATAAGGTACATTCAGCGTACCTTGTGACTTCGGAAAGGTACAAGGTACATCGAAGTAAATAAAGGTACATGTACCTTTAAAAAGGTACGGTTGCTAACACTGTCGACAACTGACAGTGGTCAGGAGATCATCACAAATGCGGCCCATAGGGGAGTGCCGTAAGAATTGCCAACCTTGAATTTTCGCGAAAAATACTGCCTCTCGAATCACAATTATTTCACTCGTATTGGATAGAGCATGGTGAAATCTATGAGTGAAAATATTTTTTTTTGTCATATGGCTTTTATAAGAAAATGTGAAAGGAAAAATATATAATATTTTTCATTGTTGGCATCATTTGATTTCCATTTGACCGAGAGGATGTCAGCTTTGTGCTTGTCACGTGTCACTACCAGTCTACGTCAGTCGTCACTGTCGTCAGTTTCAGTCAGTTGTGACTAGTGTTGTGACAGTTTTTCTTCGTGTAGTTAGCAAAGAATAAAATTGTTGTATATCTCATTGGAAATGACTAGGTGTTCATACAGGAATTGTAGAAGTGATTCCAGATACACCAAAAATAAAAGGATTAAATTTTATCCTTTTCCATGCAAAACCCAGATATTCGGTCAAATGTTCCAAATGGCTTGAGTGTTGTGGAAATACTAATTTAACTTTGGACAATATAACAAGAAACAGATATATTTGTAGCAGACATTTTGTGGGAAGAGTCACCCGAGATTCCTGTCCTGTACCATTTCTCCGACCACTGCCACCTGATGAAGACAACACAGAAATCACAGCAGAGCATGTTTCTCATGTGGTTTCAGATAACTCCCTCGGCTGTAACATTCCATGGTGTCATGCGACCCGTGCCAATAGATGCATGGCGGTGGGAGAGCACCGTCTTTAACGGAGCCTCGAGGATACCTGGCGACCTCCTCGAGTATCAGCCCTGCCACGCCGTGCGGGGCTCCGGCGTGGTCGACTTTTAGTTCCCCAGCTGCTCGTGGGATTAACATGGACAAGAATAAAACAAAAAAAGGGAAATCGCGGGAAGTCACCGCAACCTAGGACGTTCAAAAGCGTCCTGGAACCTCTCAGACACCGAGCTCACCTCGGGACACAGAGAGGGAAAAACAGAAGAAGGTGAAAAAATCTGCGGAAAAATTTCCGGATCCGAAAAAGCTTCTTCCTCGAAAGAACTACCTATGAAAAATAGGAAGAAACAAGTTCTGCCACCTCCGGGCAAGCCTGGAGGTATCGTCGATCCGCTGAGAAGGGGCCTCAGCGGGGCAGGAGTGAGTTGGTACCTTCGCTTCCTCGAACAGGGTCTGACAACTGAGGAAGCAAGAAGGAAATCCGTCGAGAGGAAAGAGACCTCAAGAGCAACCTCCACAACAGACGGAGAAGAGGGGCCCCAAAACCCAAACGCCCCCTCAACGTCCGTATGTTAAGAGAAGGAAAACCGAAGCGGGAAGTAGCGCCGCTATTGCTAAGCAAACTGGGCAAGTCACCAGTTATGCTGAGGCAGTAAGCTCAATTAAAGTTGTAGTCCTCCCCAAAAACTACCCAGGGGAGACGCTGAGTGCTGAGCAACTTACAGCACTCGAAGACGCCATTGTACAAGAAATGGCACTGGGCGCGGAGTGCAAACTCCAGTTCGGAGGAATTTACTTCCGCCCTAGTATGCTTGTGGTGGACTGCATCACCCAAGAGACGGCTGACTGGTTGAGGGTAAGTGCCCCCAGTCTGAGCACCTGGAGGGGTGCGGAGCTGATATCCCAAGGGCGCATACCATCACCGTGTTCTTCCCAAGGAGTTCGGACTTCGAAACGAAGAAGTTGCAAGCCCTAGTGTACACACAAAATATGAGGCGTACACAGTTGTGGAAAACACTAGGGAGCAAGAAGGAAGGCAATGGCCAGCTGCTGAACATTGGCATTGACAACGAGTCCTGCGAGGCCATCAAGAAAATGGGACACACCATTTTCTTCAGGTTCGGGAAAATCCCCATTCATGGCCTTCGCAAGGACGAGTGCGAGAAAAAGGAGCAAAAAAAGGCGGGCGAGACACCAGCTACTGCAGATGTAAGCGAAGCAGAATCGACTGGGAGCATGAACCAGGACAACCAGGCAACTCCCAGCGAAGAAGAGCTAATGCTGCTGGATGAAGAGGAGGCAAGCACTCCAACTCACCAGTAGCAATGGCTGATACAACCCCAGTTGAAATGGCCCAGATGAACACTCATCACGCTAAGGGGGCATCAGCCGCCTTATCGAGGGTGTTCGCCGGGGAAAACTTGGGAGTTGTGTTGATCCAAGAACCTTTTGGGTCAACAGAGGGCAGATCAAAGGACTGCCGAACAGAGAAGGTAAGGTAATCTGGGATGTCACATGCGACAACCCCAGAGCTTGCATCCTGATCAGAAATGATATTTATTATGTCTGTCTTTCAGAATTTATGACGAGGGACTTAGTACCTGCCCGGGCCAAGATCCGCGCAGGGCACTCAATCCTCGACATAGTAATAGCCTCTGGATACTTCGCTGGAGATGGGCAAGCACCACCAGAGGAGGTACAGAGGCTATCCGACTACTGCAACAGGAGCAACCCATACAGCACCCGATATCCTATGGACGTCCAGTTCATGTCCAATTCATGTCGGAATAGTCTTGGACCAATTTTGGATATCCATAGGATATCCAAATTTTGGATATCCAAAGTTTTCCCAGTAAAAAATATCCATACGATGTACAAAATGGATATCCTTTCGGATATCCACGATGGATATCCATGAAGGATATCTTATGGACATCCATTTCGTACATTTATTGTACAAATAATTAATGTTTCTTCCGCCGTGGCACTACCCTACGAATTGGCAACGTGATTGGGCCTTCTACATGGACATTCCAGCAAAAAAGTTTATTTATTTAGCTTTTTATCCTTTTAAATAATATTTGAATATAGCGTCACCTCAGAAGACGTGACGCGCGACGCGAAATGCAAAAGCGCTGCATTGTGAACTCATCTTGATTCGGTTTCCTGACGTGCAACCTTCTATGGCGTCTGTCAAATGTCGTAATTTTGAGAGTCGTTGAGTGTTGGGTCGGTTTGAAAAAATTATGTTGAACTGAGTTGAAGCGTTGTGGTGTGCATTGTGCAATAATTGTGTTTATAAAGAAACGAAAAATAGTGGTGTGTTAGTTAATAATTGTTAACTGTGATAATTAGCATTTACCGTGAACGTGAACTTTTGGAAGGAAGCAAGTGAATTGTCGAGTACTATATTCATATGTTATTCAAATTGAGAACTATTTAAATTCATCAATAACTTTTCTGTTGAGAACTCTTGGCAAACTATTTTTCAAATTTAAACTATATCAAGTATTTTGTTTGAGAAGTAATGAAAAAATTAAAAATTATTATTAACGACATAAGTTTTTTGATCGTACGTCTACCACTCTCCAGTTTACCTTAGTTTGTCTAAATTTTTTGAATACAGCGAAACCAATCTAGCAGAACATTTTAAATTGCACATACGGTCACGTTGAGTGCCTTATCACAGGATATATTACTGACTATAATTCGTTGTCCAAGAAGTGTGCAGCACTTTTTCACATCTCGAGCTAGGTTGGTTTCTCTGTAACGAATTGCACAAATAATTATGTAGAATTATGAACGATATCTTATGGACGTTCTTGATGGATATCTCATGGATGTCCATAAAGTATATTTTGTAGATATCCATGATGGATATCTTATGGGTATCCATGAAGGAAATCTTATGGATGTCCATAATGGATATCTCATGGATGTCCATGAAGGATATTTTATGGACGTACAGGTTGGTGGCCTAAGAATGTCCATTGGACGTCCATTGAATATCCTTTGGATAAAAACTGTACGTCCATCGGATGTCCAAAATATCCTTAATGGATATCCATTAGATGTCCAAGTGTTGTGTGGGAATCTACCCCTCCTGCTGGGCTGCGACGCCAACGCCCACAACACCATCTGGGGCAGCACGAATACCAACCAAAGAGGTGAGCACCTGCTAGAATTCATACTCGCGGCTAACCTTAATGTACTTAATGTGGGATGCACCCCCACCTTTGTAACTAGGGCTAGACAAGAAATATTAGATTTAACGCTCGGCAGCCCGAGCATTAGTAGAATGATATGGAACTGGAGGGTCTCGGAAGAACCATCTCTTTCCGATCACAGAATCACTATGTTCAACGTGGAAGGGCTCGTGACACAAACAAATGACAGAATATAACAAAGAAATAAGGAAAGCCAAAATAAACAGCTTCAGGAGCTTTTGTGAGACAATCATCACAAGCCCTGCAGCAGCCAGACTGCACAAAGGTATGGCGAGGGGCAGGGAGCAAGGACCAATGTCACTCAGAAGAACAGATGGCAGCTACACAGAGGATGAAGCTCAACGAGCTCTCCTCTTACTGGAAACGCACTTTCCAGGTAGCACACCATTTGAACCCAACAGATCACTGGAAGAACCAGGTAAAGCCAACGAGAAGACTGGGAAGTAGCAAAAATCATATGCACTCCCCAAAGGTTGAAGTGGGCAATTGACTCCTTCCAACCATTCAAGTCCCCTGGAATTGACGGAATATTTCCGGCCCTTTTGCAAAAAGTGAATACGGAACTACTGCCGTTCATTATTAAAGCAGCCAGATACAGTCTGGCGCTCGGGTATATACCGAGCAACTGGAGGAGGGCACGGGTGACCTTCATCCCCAAAGTAGGAAAGAAGGACCCCACCCTCCCGAAGTCACTCAGACCAATCTGTCTCTCTTCCTTCTTACTGAAGACACTGGAGAAGATTGCAGATAATTACATAAGAACCGAGATACTGGAGAAGGTGCCATTGCACCCCGGGCAGCATGCATACAGGGCGGGCAGATCAACGGAAACCGCTCTGTTCGTGCTAACCGAAAACATCCAGAGATCACTTGAGCTTAAAGAAATGGCAATATGCGCCTTCTTAGACATAGAGGGGGCATTCGACAACACCTCTCACGAAGCAATAAAAAGAGCCCTGATGAACAAGGAAGTGGACAGAACCACATCTGCTTGTATTTCTCAAAAAAAGCAGATCTATCTTTATCTAATAGTCAGGTGTCAGGAGTTAGTATTCCAATAAAGTCGAATATCTTGATGCTACGAATTACAATAAGTAATAATCTCTCATGGAGAAACCATGTGAGATCGATCGCTAAAGGTTCTTCACATAAAGACCTGTCGAACCTCTCTTACCCAGGGATCGTTTTCAATAGGACAGCTGAAATTTGAAACAATTGCCGGTGAAGGTAGTTCCTGAGGCTAACAAATTCGAAATTGATGGTGATTCGTATCTCGTGGCCCTTGATTCACGCGGTGTTCTCTGAAGATTACAGGGCTTCCCTTTCGTGTGAATCTGTAAACTTAAAAATGGCTTTCAGGTTGTTCATCGAACATTAGAACTTTTTCATGAGTTACATGTTTGTAATATCGGTATTAATTCATTCATATATCATAATCATATCAATCAATACACTTGTAATAGTCCTCATCTTTGTGTATTGATATTTGAAGATATATGTATATTATTACCAAATTATGTAATTAACCCAAATGTGACATCCACTCGAACATAGCAAATTATCCCAAATATGACGACTAAAAACCTTCAACACGACAAATTTACTTCTCTAAAAAATATCCATCATTTATTGAATTATTTTGAATTTATTCATTGTATGTTTGTCGAAATTATAGTGTAGTCGCTGAAAAGATAGAATGATCACGTGAACGGCACGCACTTTTTGAATGTTCCTCTCCCCAACACAGCATAAGAGAACAGCAATGACACACTCCTTGGCGGGAGAAGTTCGCGCATATTGGTCGCGTTGATGAGTCCGCCATTTTGGGGAGTGCTAGATTTTCTCATTCTGCTTTCGACTTTGCTCGTGTTAGGAAGTATTTGTACCTGTGTTCTGTGTGTATCTGAATTTTAAATTTGAACAATGGAAAAACTTATCGGTGGTGGACACGTTTGTGCTGTGAACAGTTGTAAAAGTAACAGTTCGAAATCCAAAATGAGTTTTTTCACGTTTCCAAAGGACCAAGAGAAGTAAAAGTACATTCCTTGTTGATATTTGCTAATTTCATAAAGTGAGAGTCTATTATTTTTGTAAACAGCAACATTCATATTGTAGAAATAATGCTTTTACAACAGAATGTCTTTATTGTCTCAATTTCGTAGGCTTTATCAAAATTATATGAGCAATGTTTCTCTTTGGATATGGAAAAGTTTGAGTGCGAACCTGTCCAAAAATTTCGCGAGTCCTGCCCTATTATCTGAACCTCCCAAAATGGCGTCTAGATACTTTTCTACATCAAAGGCGGCATGGCCGAGTGTCCGTGCTGATTGCTACTTATGCTGTGTCCCCAATGTTAAAAGTCCGATTTACATCACTCAACAAAAACGTCGCCTTAGCAGTGAATGGGGATGACGGCTGCAAAACTCTACCACTAGGAGCGCCACCACTGCATGTACCTCTGACAGCCTCTCAAGTCAAATGACAATAATTCAAAACATTAAACGCCCCTTCTTTGCAATAATTAAGAATATAAAGATTTGAAATCGACATAAAATGGTCTTATGTAGTGCATTCGGATGTAAAAATGTCGGTACGCTTTTATTTCCAAGAGAAACAAAACTGAAAAAGCAGTGGGTAGTAGCCCTAAAAAGAAAGAGCTTTCAGGCTTCTGAACATTCTAAATTATGCTCCAGTCACTTACAAAAGAACATAGCAGGTCTAGTAGATGGTTATTATGATGATTTTCAACGAAACACCTCTGTAATCAGTTTGAATTTCTTACCTTTCACTCAGATCTTTTTTTTTCCTTTGAGGGATCCACCACGTTCCCTCAACAAACTTTTCAGTTCTGGTACAGACAAACATCCATATCTATCGGTTGAAAAAATCATCCTCATGATTCTTAAGTATCTTTTGAAAATATTCATTAAAATAAAAATAAAACATAACCTGCAAAATCACTCGTTAGGCACATGCAGTCGTGCTGCCACCTACTAAAAGCTTTGGGTCATCTTCCCCATTCAACAGCATTTCCCTGTTCTCCCATAAACTTTTGGAATGCTTTTTTATAAGTGTTCATTATACACCGCGGGCATGTGACGTCACAAGACAACTGTCAATCAGCCTGCTGGACAAACAAACCCTGCTTCCATAAGCAACAATGGTAATTTAATGATATTATTATCGTAATGATGAAGAAATTACGGGTTTACCCTAATTTTTGTATACCCTTATTGTACCTGACATATATAAATGTCTAAATTTTGCAATCTATATTCATTATTCTTCCTGCTTGCAAGGAAATTGTATGTGAAATGGCTGATAAAAGTGATTATTTCAACACCTTTTCTATGGATATCCAGAAGAGATATTTAGAGAAACTGAAGGAAAGTGATGGATGTGATCCTTATTTATTGAAATTTGGGTATTGTAGTAATGCTGTGAAATACTTTCCTAAAGTGACATGTATGACATTATAAACTATTTTGTATATTAGAGTGCATGCACAGAAGACTTCAAGACTATAAAAGTTTGGATTCATGCAATAAGTTTATATCTAAATGGATTAGAAGGATTGGAGTGGAGCTTGTGAAAAAAATACTGAAAATGTACTTTAATAAATAATAATTTTGAAAGAACAGATTTAGGATATGTTATATAAGGCTCTACAAAATTATAAACCACAACCATCTTTTCATATGGTAATCCTGTATAAAAAAAGGCATTTAGATGAGTTATGCTTTAAACTTCCCAATGGGAATGATTAAGTCTGCAAAGTTTCCCGGAGATGATGGATTTCACGATAACAATTCTGCAACTCGAAATCAATATCGGGACATAGGTGTTCACCAGAGTTTTGTGGATGTTCCACTTCTTCAACTGGTTAATTTATATGATTCAGAGTTTGATTTTGCTCATCAATAATATTCAAGTTTTGAACAGCTGGATCATTCACACAAAGAATCATCATCAATTTTATCCATATCAACTGGAATATTTGCGATGTCATTTTTATCACGCTGCTCCCTACGATACAATCTCTGAATGCTTTGAACTGCATTGATATTTGTTTTGTAGCCAAGTAATTGATTCGGTACCCAGTCTATATTGTCAACATCTTTGAGTGCACTCGGCTTGTCTGAAATGAAAAATAAATAAATGAAATTATGTTGCCATGTTTCCTAGATTCTTTAAAAATATCTCCTACAAAATATTTTGAACACACCGTTGCCCATTTCAACTTATAAGAAGTTAAATCTGCTTTTCTAGTTGCCTGAATCCACAATTCACATCTCTTTTCAGCAAGAGGATTGATCTTTTTTCTATTGTCGAAAATAGAAGGGAATCGATGGAATGAAACATTATGTCTGCCGCTATTACTTCCACATTTCACAATCGCACAAAATTGAGCCTTTATTGAGAAAAAAGATTTTAAAATATGACATAAACACACACTCAGCATAGGTAAATCAGGTTTGTATGTCCAGCAGGCTGGATTGACAACTGTCATTTACTGTCGTCTGTCAGATATGCCCGCGGTGTATTACACCTTTTTCCTCTACAGTTAAATGTTTTTTTTATCTTTTTCTCGGAGGTGAAAGAGTGTTTCCATCCATATTATTTAATTAACGAAACACACGTAAATACAAAGCACAAATGAGTACAGTACAGTGTAAGATGTCTATATACTGGGGTTTCTAATGTTGCGATATTGTTTCAGACAAACCTGTGGACAAGGCGTGGTAGTTTATCAGTGACCATGAGGGAGCGCTGATAATCGAAAATTTCTATTAATTTTCGTGATCACTTGATCCATGGAACACGCTGTTGCCAATTCTGATATGTTTTGAAAAGGATAGGGAATTTATCGGGACTGGATATGTGAGGTTATTGAAAAGGGTCCATATATTGCATCATAATATACCATATCATAACGCTACATGGTAGAAATCGTAATGCGTCATAATGGTATAATATCAGAATCGTACTTTATAGAAATCGTATTTTATAGAAACGTATACTATCATTACGTACATTATCAGAACGTACTTCGTCATAACGTATTTTATCATAACGTATTTTATCATAACGTATTTTATCATAACGTATTCGATAGAAACGTGACAAAATCATATTCGTAATATATCATAACGGGACACCATCAGAATCGTACAGGATAGAAATCGTACTCCATAGAATTCGTAAAATATCATAACGGATTCTATCAGAATCGTAATCTATCATAATTTGGATGCGCGCGCATTCAAAATTTAATATATGGGCTGACGTTAGAATCTTAATAATTTTGGCAACGTGCAATGAAAATAGTCTAATTCGAAGGGGCTAAGCCGTTCTCGATTCATTTTGGAATCACTCAAGCGGTTATTGCTTTCTCTGTTTTATTCACACCAGAAAGAAATACCGCACCGCTGTCAAAAACTTGATATTTTTATGTCATCATTTATGAACCAAATCTCTATAAAGATATAAAAGAGTAATGCTAAAATGCTAACAAATTTAAAATTAATAAAAAATATCGGTGGGACGTAATTCTTCAAGAAACACATGATTCGTAAGTATCTGCACGAGGTTAACAAATAAAAATTCATTTGAGTTGAACGTGTCAAAGGAATCTTCTAAAATAAATTCAAGTATGTTGATTGTGTTAATCAATTAGCACCATAGCATGTAATATTTAGCATGAGTTTCTCTGATTCCTTTTACCTTTCAATACAAGAGTTATAGATAATTCAAAATATATTTTTTGCAGGTTAATGACAATGATAATCAACAAGAATCCACGTCTGAAATCGGATGGTGTTCTTTTCCTGGATCCTGAAGATACAATTCCAATATTGAAATGGCGAGCACCAAGTGAAACAATGACAAAAAGGGGTGACATTTTACAAGTGTTGTTCATAACGAAGACTTTCGAGAACAAGTTTTTAACGATGAACGAGAACGTTTCCTACTTATTCACCAAACTCAAAGACCTGTTCATACAGCTGCAGTTTCGAAAGAATGTATCATCTTTCCCACCAACTGATTTCCTGGAGTCTTTGAAGTCCACTACATACTCTTTAGGACAACAAGAGGATTGCTCCAAATTCTTGTTGAATACTCTTCGTGAGCAGGAAAATAGCAAAATCAATACTCCTGACCGCTCTGGATTGAATGATTCCGTAGAGTCCATCTTGTCTTGTGTTTCTAGAACTTTTGTTGGAAAAATCCTCACTTTACGTTGTAGTACATGTACAAGAGGTGGCAAAAACGTTTGTGACTTTCTGGAACTTCAAGTGGCGTTTCCCAATAAGACTGATAACCAATCCTTGCAAAGCTTACTGTTGAATCATCTCAAGAAAGAACTTTTAACAGGTGATCATCAACTGTATTGCCAAATATGTGCCAAACTGACTTACAACAAGTATAGCTGAGGCACCAGTCAATCTAATAATAACACTGATGCCCTTCAAACATGATTCAACCTCTGGAGGAAGCACCAAACTCTTACGAAGATTCAAAATAGATGAACACTTCAATCTAGCAGACCACTATTATAATCTTCATGCAGTCATTGTTCGCTGTGGTTCTGGCATTGAATCTGGCCATTATTACTAATTGGTCAAAAACGAAACGGACTAGTTTAAGTTTAACGATAGTTGTGTCACTAAATATTCTGGCGATATCTTGGATTTATTGAAGCCTCAGGAGACACCCTACATATTATTCTATGAATGAGAGGACATTGGCAGATCAAGATTTTCAGGTGATGTGGTGCTGCAGGTTTTTCTGGGTTTTCCTGCAGCTGAAAAAGAAAATGTGCCACTAGAATCAATCAAGTCGCCCCGGATCGCCAATTAATTTTTGTTGTTGTTTCATAATTTGTATTACTTTTTTTTCTCAATAAAAACACTCATAAAAAATGTACTCAAAGTGTCTGTACAAATGTTCAGTTTTTGACTGATATTTGCTTACTAATTTTAATAAACGGCACATGAAGAAAGAAAAACTCAAGATTTCAATGCCTCATGACAGATTTTGTTTCAAGGAGTATTGCATTGAACTTATTCACTAATAGGATCTTGCACCAATCATATGGAAAAATGGCTTTTGGCAGAATTATTTGAGTTGTAGATCTATAAAATAGCTCAATGACTTGACTTTTCTAAAATTCTGAGTCGCCAAAAAAAAACGGATTCAATGTGCGCTTCCACACTCTATAGGTATAGTATTCCATTTTTTAAATTGTTTCAAAAAATGTGTGCTGTTGAAATATAAGCACTTTTCTATATAGTATGCCAGATATTCATATTATCAAATATCAGAGCCAGACAAATTGACATTTTGTATGGTGACTTTTTTTGTACTCAAAATATTTCAGACATTTTCACATTAAATGAACATACTTTTAGCTCACAGATCTCCTGGATTTCTGTGATTTAGATATTGGTATTCCAATTGAGATCCTTTTTTTCAAATGTTATTTTTTCTGGCAACAATTTTTTGTTAATGGTCAAGTTGTGAAGTTACACTGGACTAGGCCTCTTTGTGAATATTTGTTTTTTTATCAATATAATATTTTCCAGAATGATTAACAGAATGTGATTTATCAAATTCTGCACTCTGTAGTATCAAAAATATCTAACCCACAGGTATGTTGTGTATCTGAATGTTCATTCAAGTTCTTTAATGTATATGCCGTTCCTACATAGACTTTTTTGAAACTGTTTCATAAACATTCTGTAATTATTGAGGTGAATAAAAATCCCATCTTATCAGAAACACTAATTTAGCTAAGAGACACATCCCAATTTGAGTAGTGAAGGAATCTTTTTGATTAAATAAATATTGGTCGAATGCGCCTTACCGAAGCATGACCACCCTAAATAGAGAGATAGAGATTACATAAATATATTTCTACTAATGAATTATGTTGGTAATAGGTAACTACATTTCACTATAAATCTCGTACAATTATGATTAGTATATTTCCATTCAGCCTCAGTAAAAAATGAGACGACTGAAATAACTTAGTTGTACTGTTTGTTTGAAGACTTCAAACAAAACTTCTAAGTCTCAGAACACCAAACAGATAACACTGGTCAACATTGTTTTTGTCACATAAACCTTGTGAAGTTTTTTGTTGGTGTCATAAATATATAATAATTTTTTCAATCACATCCAGTTTTTTGTGACAGCCATATATTCATTTCTGACCTTAATATATTTATATTTGTTTAAATAAAGTCATGTAGGTGGCTGTATAACTATTGCATCAACTAACATACATTTTATTTTCGTTAGGTACATATGCTATTAAGCCACCAAAGGGTTCTAATAACCCCGACCGTTTTTGTTATGTATATGTGTGGACAATTAACTTTTACATCTCAGCGTCGAAATTTCCCCCCATTAATTGAACAGTGCTATTTAGACAATTTTGGATTTCCTGTGCAGCATCAAGATAAATCCTGGTCCCACATAATGATGTGTGTTTTGTTCCGATCTGCTCGGTCATAAAGAGTGCACTTGCATTTTGTTAAAGGGAAATGAAGATATTCCTACTTGTTCATTGAGTATAAATCAATGTTGAAAGCCTCTTCTGAAATGGGAAGTTGGACTGGGAAGAATCAATTTGAAGTAGGTTGTGTCAAAATCGACGTAGTATGGCATCTGATTAGTCATACCAGTGTTACATTTTGACACTACTCACCGAAAAAATTCAATCTCTTAAAAATTTCAAGAAGGCTTGAAAGGAGTTGCACATATTCCCAATTGACATGGTATCTGCCTTAGAAAAGTTGGAGAATGAGTCCTATAAACAAAATGTTTTTACCTGACCAGATGTATTGGATCTGCAATGCCATATAAAACAGCTTGTTACAAGTTGGCAGGTATCATTTTCACAAAACAACTTCTTACTAAATACTCATGGACAGGTATGAGTAGGAGTCTGGAGAAAAACACATTCAACAGGATGACTAAGATTTTGGATATAATTTATAATGTAATGTTCAAATCTGACTATTCCTTCACATACCCAGGAAGGGATAGTTTCTTTCGTGATTGTATACTAAAACACGGTTACACACACCTCAAGTTAAATCAAAAAGATAAGACTGATAGAAAACGAAGAAAAATCACAAGGTATTGAAGAAAGTACCAATTCTATGGATGAAATTAACCAAGTAGCATATGATGGGGTTTTTACTGTGGGAAAGAATAAAGAGCTTTTAGGAGGATGACCTACATTGATGCGAGAATAATTTCTTGATTTTACTGATAGTAGTTTTTATTTGATTTCTTAGTCAACATTTAGTCAGGTGAATTTTTGTATTAGTGTATAGGTTTATAAGAATTAAATAAGAGTAGTTGTTAGTGTGGAATATTTTTTTGCTAACATACATTTTCTGCTACAGTTCATATGAACTGTGGTTAGAGAGGACTAGGTTTTAATAAAAAAATAAACAAAATAAAAACGTCTTTTTAATTTATAAAAATATGTTCCTCAGGTGGGTAATGGGTAGATACACAATTTCTTAATGTAATTTCAAAGTCAAGGCAGAAGTAACAAAAGAGCTACTCACAAGTCAACAATTTTTATTCATTAAATATATGAAAAGTATGAACAAGTGGTAATTGAAACTTCGTCTCCTCTGATTTTCGAACTTGTTTTATCACTACGATCACATAGAAACATATTGTAAGCATCTAAGTTGATTTCACCATCAGGAATGTCACAATCTAGACAACTTTCTATCAGGATGATTATATCATAGATATATAAGCTTCTGCTTTGCATAACTCCTCAAGTTTAGTTTCCAAACCTCCAATATTGTAACCATAAATCAGTCCATCCTTCATCCTCTTGAAGTGTTCAATTTGCATCTTTGTTCTGTCAGTGCTTATCCGGTAAGGTGCTGATTTGAGTTTGTTCGAAAGTCTCAATGCTTGTTTTTTCTCTAAGCCATCAAATGTGACGTTTGTGGAACATGTTTTGGCACTGGATCTATTGAAACCCATAATGTGATTCTTGCAATATTCTCATTTATCTCGACTGAGAGTAAATTGAGAATCTCCTTGTTTTTGGATAGATCAAATTTATATGTATCTTCTGGATTAACTGATATGGATTCTTCTAAACTATACATCATTCAGTTATTTATCCTGCTATTGAGCTGTCCTATTTCTTGTAGGATAAACTGTGTTCACTGTACCTTGTTTTTGTTGTTGCTTGTTCAGCTCTTCTTTGACCTCGTTTAACTAGCTTCGAATAATTACTATTTCATGTTGTAAGTCTTCATTGATTTTCAATTTTTGATCATGTGTCTATTCGTTATTATTTTCCATGTTTTCCAGTTTTTTTCATGATATTTTCTAGTTTTGTCAAAACATCTTCGGTGTAAATCTGGACGGTCTTTGGGATATTAGTCACATCCAACTCGCTCATCACTTTAACACTAGTTGCAATTTCATATTTTGCCACCTGCTTTTTTTCAATTCATCTTCATACAATTTGATATCTTCATGAATTAAGCCCACACAAGCAATGTGAAACCATATTGTACAGATATTACATCTAATACCACAAGTTTTTTGCAGCGATTTAATGCACACCCCACACTTGTCAGCCCTTATATCTTCTTATTGAAAACAAGTCTTACGATGTTTCCATTGCCAGCATCTACAGTTGTCTTTTCATGACAATTGATGATTATTATCAAATATTACGATTTTCAATTATTTGCCAAGTATGCAATTTTCTGTTTCCGTAAATTCCAGTTGGTATATTTCTCGTTTAGGTTGTTTTTACTGAGTATACACTCCATTGTTAACTTTTTATAGTCCAGATGTATTTAGGTGTTACTACATGTTTTTGTTGAAATACGGAGTCTTTCTCTATATTACTTGGACCTGAAAAAAAATACTTATAGAAACCAAACTAATACTTGTAACAGGATACATATGGAATCTTAGGTCGTCATAATAGTTCATATACCTAATTTCACGACTCTGGAGTGAAAGTAAACAATTGTTCATCAGGAGCAAAGAATCGTCAAGGTGATAATTCTGGCAATATCAGTTTTTCCTCGCACAGATTTATATAGAGAAGTAGGTAATCACCAGCCATTCAATCTTTTTAACACTTGATTTAACATCGCTGTCTTATTTTAGTGCATAAACTTTTTCAACAATTAAATAGATTGAATAATAACAATGAATGAAACAGACACATAACAGTGCAGTGCCCGCTTGACTGGCAACAGTGTCATGTCAATATAGGAATCAGGGTAGGCAACATTTTTTTGAATATTGAAGAATACAAAATATAAAAATTAGCTACAATAGGTGAAAAATAATGTTATTATTCAATTTTTCAAATATATTTAAGATCACAGATCTCTCCTGGATTCCTAAATGACAGCGGATATCCCATTACCAAATATTTTTATTAATATTGTAAGCAAGCCCATGTACTATTAGATTATGATAGAGTACGTTCTGATACTTTACGATTATGACGCAATACATTTTGATTTTTTACGATTATGATAAAATACGTTTCTGATTTTGTACCATTATGATGAGTTACGAATTCTATGAAGTACGGTTATGATATTTTGATGTTCTGATATTGTAGCGATATGATAAGGTACGATATGACGAAATACGTTCTGAATATGTCCATTATGATAAATTACGTTATGAAAGTGTAGCGTTCTGTTACTGTACGTTTCTATTTTGTACTATATGATAAATTACGATTTCTATTATGTAGCGTTATGATAGCGTAAATTTCTTCGTTTTACGATTTCTATTTTGTACATTATGACGAAATAGGTGACCCCATTGAAAACACCAAAACGTGCCAAATTAGTGTTTAACTTTATGCGTTATTTATTCCATGTAGTTTGAAAATAATTTCTCAGTTGGAATAAATTTGCATTGTGTTTCTACTGATCTGGACCAGAATTCGCAACGACATGGCCACTTGGCAACACAGGACTGTCATCTCCACTGCAAGAGTGCCGGTACCTGGCGGATTTTTTGCAGTACTACTACG